>QEPC01004333.1:1172885-1232839 GCA_003113815.1 Sphenodon punctatus | reverse complement strand
AAATCTTTGGGTGTAGTCCCTTTTTGCAAAATATCATTGTACACTTGGCCTAAAGTTGGAACTATTTGACTCTTAAACATCTTATAAAACTCGGCAGGGTAGCCGTCAGGACCCACCGCTTTGTTATTTGGGAGAGTTTGAATAATGGTTTCTATTTCCTCATTTGTGATTGGACTATTTAAAAATTTAGCTTGATCCTTGTTTAGTGTTGGTAACTCCACTGAGTTAAGAAAGTTCTTCATTTTTTTCAGGATCCTGTTCCTGTGCAGTGTATAGTTTTTGGTAGAACTCAGTAAAGACCTCTCTTATTTCTCGCCCTTCCCTTGTTATCCTGCCATCTCTCTGCTGTACAGAGTTTATTATTGTCCTTTTCCTCTGATTTTTTGCCATTCTTGCCAAAGTTTTACCCGCCCTGTTGTTGTTCTCAAAATAAAAACATTTAATTTTCCTTAATTGTTGTGCTGTTTTATCTGTTTTCATCACATTAATCTCCCTTCTCAGTTTTAGTATCTCTCTGGCTGTATTTTTCTGTGGGTTTAATTTATTACATGCCTCCAGCTCTTGTAGTTTGCCATATATTTTCCCTACCTCCTCCCTTTTCTTTTTTATTATACTTGCTTTCAGGGCAATGAGTAATCCTCTCCATACTGCTTTCCCCACTTCCCAAACAACCCCCATTGAGCTTACCGAGTTTGTATTTTCCTGAAAGTAACACTCCACTTGTTCCGTCATATTTTTTTTATCTTCCTTTAGTTTAAGTAATCCTTTGTCGAATATCCATCTCCCTTTCCTTTGCTCTGCCTTCTGTCCTGTAAGCTGGAATGTAGCTATCACCGCATAGTGGTCTGACAAGACCACTGGCTGGATCTGGCACCTTGTAACACTCTGTAATGCCTCCCTGTCCCCCAAGATATAATCAATTCGTGTGTATATGTTATGTCTTGCTGAATAGTATGTGTATTCTTTATTCCCTGGATTCACTTCTCTCCATAAATCATATAATTGCTGGTATTTACATTCCTGCTGGATTTGTTTTTGCCAGGTCTCCCTGATTTTGCCCCCTGAATGATCTGCCTCTTCCATATACATATTAAGGTCCCCAAGAATAATTACCAATCCTTTGGCTTTTTCTTGTATCTTTTTTAAACCTTGCTTGATAAACTTTTTAGTTTGTATATTTGGCGCATACATTGCAACTACAGACATTTCTTTCCCATTTAGTTCCCCAATTAACATCAGGAATCTACCCTTCTTGTCCCCATGAACTGCTTTCACTACTAGCCCACATTCTTCTGTGAAGCCAATCATGACCCCTCTCTTCTTTGCGGTTGCACAAGCAGTGTATATATGTGGGTACTTTTTACATTTGAACCTCATAGCATCTGCCTTGTGCAGGTGTGTTTCTTGTAAACCGAATAAGTCTATTTTTTGTGCAAATAAAAAGTTTGTAACCCTTTTCCTTTTAACTGGGGTGTTTAGACCTTGCACATTCAATGTTAAACATCTTAGCCCCCCCATTAAGTTATATTACCTTCTCCTCTATTGAAAACCTTATCATCTTGTTTTCCTTGGTTCAACTGTTCCTGCGATACATCCCCCCCTTTTATTCCCCCCCAACCTTTTCCCCATTACTGCCACCCTTAACCCCAACAGGGGTGGCCTCAACCATTCCCTCTTCCCTCTTCATTACTTCTTTTTTACCTGCCACAAAGGACTCAGCTGCAAGTAAATCCACTTTCTCTACTTATTCGTAAACAGTTACAGAATAAAACCCACTCCTCCCTCCCCCCGAACAGTAACTCTTTGCTTATATTGTGTGTTTAACCATCACACCATATTTTGATTCCTTGTAGACATGCATTTTTCATTCCTAATAACTTGAATCCTTAATTACCCCACATTAAACGTTTAAACTTTACACAAATTCTCATCTTCCTTCTGCTTTGTGCGTTAGTATAAAGCCCTCTAACTCTTCCTTATCAGTAAATACTCTTCTACGCCCATTCCATAAGATCGCCATTTTAGCTGGGAATAATAAATGTGGTTCTGCCTTCATTTCACGCAATGTCCCAAAGTAGTTGCCCCAGCTTCTTCTTTTCTCCATTGTCTCCGGTGCGTAATCCGGAGTTATCCTAATATTTTTATCTTCAAATTTCAACTGGGCTGCTTCCCTTGCTTGAAATAGTAAATCCTCTTTCTGTGTAAATTTCAATAGGTTTATTATAATAGGCCTTGGCTGTTCTCCTTCTTTTGGTTTTGCTCTCAGTGCCCGGTGGGCTCTCTCTATCTCGAGCTCATGTAAGTTGCTGGTTTCAGGGAAGTTTTCTCTAACAATCTGTTTTACCAAATCAATAATTGATCCTTGACCTGCCCCTTCAGCCACCCCAAAAATCCTCAAGTTGTTCCTCCTGGACCTATTTTCAAGGTCTTCAATTTTGCTCATACATTTCAAGGCATTTTCATTACAGGCTTTCTTTTGACCTACCACTCCCAGTAGCTGTTCTTCTACCCCTGCTATCCTGCCTTCAGCTGCAGTGATTTTCCCTGCTAGCTCCTCCAATTTATTATTACCTTTGTCCACCGAGCTCTGTAGTTTGTTTATTTGAGTTCTCAGTCTGTCTCTCGCCTTCTGTGCTGTGCCAAGCTCCTTTTTAATATCTTCTTTGAATTCTGTTAGTAGCTGAATCATTTGCTGCAGAGGTTCCTCCTTGCATCCCTCTGCTTTCTCCTCTCTCCTGCTGCGGGCCACCATCTTGTCTGCCGCTTGTTCAGCCGCCTCTTCCCCTCTCTCCACTCCCGCAGTTCTCACGAACTGCTCTAAGGAATTTTTTTGCATTGGCTGCTTGTTATTTTTTGCCTTGCAGCTCATGCTCCTTATTTTTTAGCTTTTGGGGACTTTTTTATGCGGCGTGTCTTGGCTCATTCGGGTAGGCCGGGACGGAGCTCAGCAGCATGCGTGCTTCCCTTAGCCGCGCATGCGCAGTCCCCCCCCCCCCCCGATTGTCTTCTCATCATTCCACCCAGTCATTCCTTTCACACAGTCTTCATGGTTTCCTCCATGTCATTCCTACCAGTTTCTTGTCATTACACCCACACACACTCTTCATGGTCTCCTCCACATAATTCTTACCAGTTTGTCATTACATCCAGTCACTTCTTATTCCACCTATTGCCCTTGTCCACCTCCATGTCATTCCATACAGTTCTCATTGCAGTTTTTACTTCTTTCTCCTTCCTTTCATTTTGCCTTTTCTCCATTAAAATTATACAATCATAGAACTGGAGGTCATTAAGTCCAGTTCGTTGCATGGTGCAGAATCTGCCATACCAAAACCATTAAGTTATACAGCCATACAGTCCCCTAGCCTCCTCCTTAAAACCACCAATGATGGAGAATGCAGAACTTCTCGAAGTAGCTCATTCCATTGCCCAACTGTCCTTACAGTCAAGAAATTTTCCCTGAGGTTTAATCTAAATCTGCCTTCCTTCAGCTTGTGCCCACTACCTCTTGTCCTGCTCTTCAGAGCAAGAAAGAACAATTGTTCTACCTCTTTTTTTTACGGTAGGCTTTCAGTTTTTTGTAGACTATTAACATGTCCGGGTGTTTTTAAATGAGCACGGCTGGGGGTGGGGGGGTCCACGTCCGTTGAGTGGAACAGCCGCTGAGTGCCCACACACAAGGTGTGAGTGGGGAGAGTTTCTAACAGGCGGCCCCCTGGGTGTCCACACAGGCAGCCACCATGCGCTCCCACTACCCCCGGTCCCTGCACACAGCTCACCTGGGCAGCCATCACCCCTTTAACAGCTCTGGGTAAGGCTGGGGGTGGAACAGAGAGGCAGAAGGGCCGCGGACCTGTCCGCTGGCATGGGTAGGCACCCGATTCAAATGGGCCAGGGATGCGTGGGCACCTCTCCCCATGCACCATTTCACCTTCCTCCACATGGCGCAATCCAGATTTTCCTCTGGTATGCCAGAGTGGCCATGGGTGGGTGTTGCGTGGGTTACGGGAGTGCGCCTCCACCCACGCCACCTTCAAATGAGTGGCCAGGTGGGTCTGTATGACCCCAAAGGCTGTTAAAAAAATCATAAAACTGTTTTGGCAAGCCTGAACCACTCCTCCCCCCACGTATTCCTCAAGAAGTGTGAGGTCAACTGGCCTGTGTTGTTTCATGTTCCTCCCCCTTCCCCATTTTTTTAAAATGGAGTTTTTTATCATTTCATCATCAGGGGTCCTTTCGACCCCAATGTAAGTCAATGGGAAAATGAAAGCACTATACGCCCTTTGCACTGGGGGTCATGTTGACACCTTGCACATATATTCTTAAAATACATGTATCTTTTAAAGAAATGAAACTTAACCCATCACCTGCTCTCCTAATTAAAACCCTCAATGAGGGTGAAGGAACAAAATGTAGCACTTAGTTTGAGTTCACAAAGTTCATTGGTGGTGTGTTTAGGAAAATATCACCATAAACTGCATTGACCCCCGGTTAAAGGTCAACTTGCCAACTTCTATTGTTCCTTATCTTTACACAGCAGTTAAGACCTATTTAGAGTGAACTCTTGACACTGTTTTTTTTAATCACAGCCATTAGCAGCTTTGTGTTGGAAAAATACCTATGCATTCTGCATCGGGGGTGTTGATGACCCCTGCATTTACAGAACTCACTTGAAAACAATGAAGCCCTGCAACCTGTATTTTTCATAAATGTCCTCTAAAATTGGCATATCTGGCCATCCTACTGTGAACTCAAGACTTTTGAGCTGGCTGCTCCTCTCCTTTTCTGGGATTGGAGGCGATCAACATGACCCCCTGTACCATTTTTGTTAGTCGTGCTGCTTTACATGAGGGGTCATGGTGACCCCCAATACCATGGCGGGTTGTTTTGGATTTCTGTTTTTCAGTTGTTATACTAATAAACTGTCAAAAAAAATTCTTAATCTGGAGTCCATTTCAAATCAATCATATTCATTATTTTTCAGCTATTTTTATTAATCAGTCAGTTTCTCAGGTGTAGGAGGGTCATAGAGCTGAATGGGACCTCGAGGGCCATCTAGTCCAGCCCCCTGCATCAACAAAGGATTCACCATCCCCAAACTACATGCGCATGAAAAAAATCTCCAACAGAAAACAGAGGCTATTAAAAAGTATGCCAGTGCCACAAGTGGCAACCAGAGCACACGGATACCTGAAATAACCAGGAACAATTTAATAAAAAATAAAGATACCAGAACTAACGCAGTGATCTGTTTGTGTCATGAAATGTGACATTTCGGATGCATTCCTGGCATGCACAGGTAGTGATGTTATTGACAATAAGAAAATGATTCATTCCTTTATTAAAATCCAATATTTGATCCAGTCCAATATTTGATCCAATGAATTCCACTTTGTGATAAATGGTCACTCTCAATGCCAATAAATAAATAATATTAATAATATAATAAATAAATAAGTAGCAGCAAATACAATAAAGAAATTAGAAGCTACACACAAGAGAAAAGAGAAAGATTTTGAAGAAAGCAGTGACAGCAAAACAATGTCAGCTCTAAGGTGTCTAAAAGCAGCTTCTGAAATGGGAGCAAAATTTTGCACACAGAGTTTTCTGTATAAAAGCACTTGGGAGTAAATACTGAGCACTTAAAATATAGGTATGAAGAATTTTGTCCATCTATTTACAATTCAGGTTATGACCACTTTAATAATTGCCCCTTCGCTGCCCCTTGGTGCCAGCGACGGCGTATTTGCTGCGCCCCACCCTGCTGGCAAGTGTAGAAGACTGGGGAGCTATCCTCTCCCATTTGCTGCAGTTAGACTGTTCCCCGGGGGCGGGGCGTTCCGCCCGCCGGGGAGAAGAGTGTTGAGGGAAGTGGAGTGGGGCTGCCTGGGTGGGTTGCTAGGCAACCCTGGATGGGCTGTTTGAGTGCAAAAAGTGCACTGCGCGATTGGTGCACCACCCTCAGAGAGCAGTACTGTATTCTTGCTACGCCGCTGCCTCCTTAGTTGGGAGTCAGCGGTGTGTGGAGCAGCACCCTCCCACCCGCCCAATTAACAATGTGGTAAATTGGTTGATTAGCAGGGCCAGGAAGGAATTTTTGGTGGGTCAACATGATTGGTCCTTGGTTGCCCGTTTTTCGCCTTCCTCACATTGTTGGGGCTATTTGGTCTAATTGGCATCGAGTCCTGTTAGGTTGTGTATAGTTATGTTGATGCTGGTTACATTTGTCGCACTCTGCAGGGGTCCAGCACTGGTTTCAGGTTAGGAGCAAATTAGTTTGGGGCATCTCCTTAANGTCCCTAGCTCAAGGGTCACTATCCTCCTTCCTCTGGCTCAGAAGGAGCCTTGTCCCCCTCCCCACAGACCGTTGCTAGGGAGGGGGAGACATTTTCAACAAGTTAATAGGGATTGGTACCGGATGGTATATCCAGCCAATCTCTGGTTTAGGCGTTATAGGGTGATTTCAGATGTTACAGGGCCCGTTGGCCCCGTACCGAAATCACCCAATTCATTCCCCACCGGGGTCACCCTGTAACGCCGCAACAGACGTGCCGGGGGGATCCCAGTGGGGAATCTGGGAGGGGGAGGGGCTGTGCGGTGCAACGTGCGGCCACACGGGCCCGCCCCCTCCACGCTCCCGCCGCCCGCCCTCCGGGGAGACAGGCAGGCGGCGGGGTCAATGTGTCGGGCCGGATTCGCCATGGCACGGGATCCCACCAGGGATCCCGGGCCGTGGCGCCCGGCCAGACGTTACTTTTTTTGGGTCCCTGCCGGGGATCTCTTTGACCACGCTTCCCAGGACATTCCCCCCGCTAGCCCGGGAAGCGTGGTTCAAATTGACCCCATGCGGGTATTGACCGTGGCGAACATCTGGCGGCCGCCAAACAGACGTTCGAGACACGTTGACCACAGGTGGGTATTCACCGTGGTTCACTGTGATCTCGTAACATCTGAAAATACCCATAGTTATGTCTGGTGCTGGACCCAAATCACCGAAGTGATTGCCCCCACCAATTCCAATCCGATGTTAATTCAATTTGAATAAATGATTGTGGCCATTTAAAATCCATTTGACGTGTCCTGTCTCTTTGGGGGTGCACCGGCAATTGATCCCTCAAAATCTGTGGTTTCTTTTGCTTGGCTTTTTTCTTCTGAAAGCTGTTATAAAAACTAAAGGGTAATAGGCTTTAAACCTTTCAGAGCTTCAGAAAGTGGAGAATGAGACATAATGGTTTACAGAAAAAAGAGAAGCTATTGAAGCAATGGGCAGATTTTCTGTTCATTCTAACAATGCATTGATGGAATCAGAATTACCTTTAAAATGGATTGATAACAACTGGCTTTAACCTAAAGGGAGTTTATTAAGAAGATGGATCCCATTCTTATCATGGAATGACTACTGATCATCAGTCTTTAGGTTTATGTGATCATAATTACATAGTCTCTCCTGCCCTGTTTTCATCATCCCCATCTGTATGTAAACACACAAACATAGAACGCAAGCTTGCTGTAATTGGTTTCCATTCAGTTCATCACCATTGTTAGTCACTCACTCCACAGTACTTTCCAGGTTGTTTTTTTTAATATAAAAAAAACAAACAGCACAGCAGACAATGTATATTTTAGTACATATGTTAGAACTAGGAGAAAAAAATTAAAGCAAAATTTGCATTGGCCAGGCTTGTCTCTGTCTATTGGTCCGCACAATTTTTTATTTGCATGGAAGAAACACATAGGACTATGGAAGCCACCAAGCTCTGGAATATTTTGTAATTTGTCACTCACAAAACCCCTCTTTGTCTGTATATAATGACTAGCTAGTCTCTGCTGCACCCCCAAGGTGAGGAAGGACAAAAAGGATAAAGCTAGTCAAACATAGTGTAAACCAAGCTTATTTCATTCCCTTTCCATAAGAAGAAGAAAAACTCTACCCTATCTTTTTTGCTAAAATAAAAAACAAAGGTGCCTAAGGGGCAAGCTCTAACCAGTGTTCTGGGTACTTTACATAGATTTATATTCTATACTATTCCTTAAAAGGGATGATTAATTACAATTGAAACCACTGCATCACATGACACGTGAAATACAGTGACTAAACCATCTTACAAAAAATACACGTCAAAAGGGTTGTGTGAACTCCTTGAGGGTTTGCATTATTTGGGTGCAATTAATCCTTTATAATAGATCCTCTTCATTTGGGGTAGGGGGTTTATTTATTTTATTATTTTATTTTATTTAATAAATACAAAATTTATTTGTTTTTTTTGTTGTTGTTTTTTATTTTATTTTTTTATTTATTTTGTCAAATATATATGCTGCCCTTTCTGCAAAGGCTCAGGGTGGTTTACAATAATGTTGGAAGGAAAACAGTACATTGTATTGTTCTTTCTTCCTCTTTTGCAACTATTGTATCTGTACAGTATACAGTTTTTGCTTCTTAAATACAAAAAGAGAGAACACTATGCAGAATAATGAAAACATGTCAAGTCCATGGACAGGACACTTGAAAGCCTGAACAGACCAGCACCAGGCCAGATTTAATTGAAGAAACTGTGGTATACCAGTCCATAGGGTATACTATACAGTGCATACGGTGAAGAATGAGTGGCCTGTCATACCTTATGGTACAAAGACAAACACTGCCACCATATCAGACCAACTAATGTATTTACCATGTATCCATGCATATGTAGCAGCTAGCATTACAGAATGCACAGAAATGGATGCCAGCCTGTTTCAAAGTGAAACTGAGCCAGAATCATTACAAACATTTGTTTTATACAAAAGCAAGGAAAAGCAGGTTTCAGTCCCTGCCCGTCTATTCACATGCCACGGCAGTTATGTCCATAGGAACACATTTGATCAGAAAGAGACACAACATTTGCCAAGATCTGCCTTGGTCTGCTGTGGAAGCTATTTGCCCCCTTTTCTCCTCCTCCCAAAGCCTTTCCCCACAAAAAAGGTCCATTTGCAGCTATTAGCCAGATAGGATTGGGGAACAAAACCCTTTACTGTTGGGAGCCTGGGGAAATGACCCATAGGGAATGAATAGCATGGTGACCTGTTGGGTGCTTCTCCCGGGCCCCTGTGATTGGCCGCTGTCCGAGACAGGCTGCTGGGCTCGATGGACCATTGGTCTGACCCAGTATGGCACTTCTTATGTTCTTAACTAATCCAGGATGGGAACTATATTATCAGTTCCAGACGTATCTCCTCTAAATTCTATGCACCTACATGGAAGACAGACAGCTGTTTTTGGCTCTTTTTATGTCCTGGAAAAATATAATGTGGCTATTGCAAGGAAGATTAAGGCCCTTTTTACACAGACACTCTAACACCGATAAAATGGGTGTTACATTTTATTATACATGGTACAGGGCAACACTGCAGCCCTGCAACATGGGCCCTTTTCACACGAGATGCCTCCACTCAGTTTCGCTGGGTGGAGATGGGTGGAGGCGTCTGTGTAAACACCACTTGCGGTGGGTGTAGGTGCATGCATGCTCCAGCACAGCATTCATCTCCACCCACCCACGGAGCAATCGGCATTGGGGTCCGTTGATCCATGGATGGGTGGTGGGTGGAGATGGGTGTTGTGCGGGAGCACGCACGCACCTACACTCACCGCAAGTGGTGTTTACACAGACACTTCCACCCAGCGAAACTGGGTGGAGGCATCTCCTGTGAAAAGGGCCCATGCTGCAGGGGTGCAGTGTTGCCCTGTACCATGTATAATAAAATATAACACCCATTTTATCGGTGTTACAGTGTCTGTGTAAAAAGGGCCTTAATCTTCCTTGCAATAGCCACATTATATTTTTTCAGGACATACATAGAAGATTTTTGCCAGCAGGACTCTAGTTAAGAAGAAGCTAACTCTCTCTTTCACAGCAAATGTGATAAGCAACCATTGGTTTAGATCCAGGAGTTTTGCCAACCAACAGTCAGTATAGTATTATCAAAATGCTACAAGTCCATGAAGACTACATGACCCAGACTGCAATGCAACATTGATCATAATAGATAGATCAAATCAAGATAATGTACAAGTGAAATCAGAAACTGAAGTTAGTGTGGGCAGCTGGGTTCATAGTTTTAAAAGGGACTTGCACTCCCATTTTTTTAATTTCCAAAGATGAAACTTCCGTTATAAAGACTAGGGTAAAATCCTCACACATTAAAGCCAATGGGAGTTTTGCCACTGGCTTCAGTGGGTTCAGGATTGAAGCCAGTCATAAATCACAGGCCTCACTAAAGTCCACAAAGTCCTACATTTGAACTGCACTTTTTGGGCAGCTTCAAAAGAGTATTTTTCTCAGGGAGCTCTCTCTTCGGCAACAGCTATAAAGCATTTATACCACACTTCTCTCCTCTGGATCAAGTAACTATTACTGCAAATTCTTTATAATATATTTTACCAAAAAAATTGTAAAATACTTTGTACACACACACACACACACACACACACACACACACACACACACACACACACACACACACACAGAGCTGCAGCCTACTGGCATGGCCCATACAGGATATCAAATGACAGCCATTGATACAACAGAGGTTGTGGATTTATTTGAAAGAACTCAACTCTATGTGACCATTTCTTTTGCATGAAGTGATTAAGTATCAGCATGGAAGATAACCTCACTTAGCACGTGTATCTCTCTCCAAATGCAAAGAAAAAGTATCAGATTTAACGTGCCTCTTTTCCTATTGCCTGACCTGAGGAAGCATTATCAATGGTCAAAGATGACAGGTCACCTGTGTCTTGGATGCAGCAATTAGGCACAATGAGTAACCATTAACTAACCTCAAAAGATTCCAAGCATTTTGTATTCAAGTCTGGTAAACTGTGTGTGTATTTTTTTCCCATACAGCTGCCAGCGCATCTCACACTTTACCCTTCCAGTCAGTATAGTTTGTGACTTACATACGTTCCACAATAATACACAAACAACAATGGCCCTGATCCTACGCCCTGCAGTGCCAACACGGAGTGGTACGCACACACAGCCACGCACAAACCATGCGGAGTCCCATAGTGGGCGCATTGAGACCTGTGGAAACCGCACACAATAGGATTAGGATAATATCTTTATTGGCTTTATTCCATATATCTGGCACCTTAGGTTATACAATAGCCATGAGATGAGGAGGAATCATCCATTATATGGTCCATTAAAAAGTAGAAAAGCTTCACAGCAGTTTAAACCAGCTTTGAATTTTGGGTAAAGTAATGTCGTCCTAGCTTGTAATACCTTGCTGGAGGAGACCATCGATTGGGTGGTTCCTAGGCATCTGCTGCTACCACTTCACCACCGTAGGGGCTCCTTGGTTTACTGAGGGGCTGAGGTGTATGAAGCAGGAGGGGCGGCATCTAGAGCGACGCTGGCACCGTTCTCATGCTGAATCTGATCAGCTACGGCATCGGGTTCATTTACGGTCCTATGCTGTGGCCGTGAGGATAGCAAAGAAGGAATTCTTTGCCACCCTCATAGCTGCTGCAAAGTCACGTCCAGCAGAGCTCTTCTGGGTGGTGAGGGGGCTGTTCAGTCCGGCCTCCCAATCTGGAGGGGGAGGCTTCCTAAACCCACTGTGAGGAGCTTGTGAACTACTTCACAGATAAGCTTGCTCAGATCCAGCATGATTTCGGGGTCAGGATTGATGCAGAAGAAGGAGAACTGGGGGCTATGGACACCCCATCTGGTCCATCTTTGTGGGATTAGTTTCAGAAAGTGATGCCAGCTGATGCTGAGGGGGTGCTGGGATCTGTTAGGGCCACCTTTTGTGAATTAGATCCTTGCCCGTCCTGGTTGGTGAAAGCCGGCAGGGAGATGCTGGGGCCAATGCTGGCAGGTGTGATAAATGCCTCCCTTTGGGAGGGCAGGGTGCTGGGTTGCCTCAAGGAGGCGGTGGTGCGGTCCCTGCTTAAGAAACCATCAGATGTTGACGCACTCACTAGCTATATCAGTCTGTCTCTAACCTCCCCTTTTTAGGGAAGGTTATTGAATGGGTGGCCCTGGATGACACTGGTTTCCTGGATAATTTTCAATCAGGATTTCGACCAGGATATGGCACCGAGACTGCGCTGGTGGCCATGGTGGACGACCTCCACTGAGAGATGGATTTGGAGCATTCAACTTTACTTCTCCTGTTGGATCTCTTGGCAGCATTTGATACAGTTGATCATGGGTTGCTGTTGAGGCAGCTGCGGGCCTGGGGGGAGGGCGGTGCGGTATTGGCAGGACTATCCTAGGATGGTTCTGCTCATTCTTCCCCTCTGGGAGAAGCCAGCGGGTGGTGCTCGGGGAAGAAACATCTAGCCCCCAGGATCTCGCTTGTGGTGTACCGCAAGGTTCCATTCTGTCTTCATTGCTATTTAATATTTATATGCAACCCCTGGGTGAGGTTGTGAGAAGGTTTGGTGTGGGTTGCCACCAGTATGCGGATGACACCCAGCTATACCTCTCTTTTCATAAGACCCAGGTCCTGCAGTCTCAGTGCTTTCCCAGTACCTGACAACAGAGTGACTGGATGAGGCTGAGCAGGCTGAGGCTGAACCCTGATAAGACGGAGATGATGTTGGTAGGTAGAGCAGCTGAGGCGATGGCCCCACTTATGGAGGGGATCCACCCTCTGCTGGTCCCACAGGTGCAGAGTTTGGGGGTCCTGTTGGACTCTGGCCTCCGCCTGGATTGTCAAGTGGAGGCAGTGGCAAAGGGAGCCTTTTGCCAATTACATCTTGTGCGCAGGATCCAGCCATATGTCTCAAACTCCGACCTGGCCACTCTCATCCATGCGTTCATCACCTCTAGGTTGAATTACTGCAACACCCTCTATGTGGGGCTGTCCTTGGTGATGGTTTGGAAGCTGCAGCTAGTAGAGAATGCCATGGCCCATCTGCTGATGGGGACGGGCCATAGGGAGCATATTACACCAGTGCTCCGGGCTCTGCACTGACTGCCTATAGCGTTCCAGGCCAGATTCAAGGTGCTGGTGTTGATCTTTAAAATCCCTACACGGCCTAGGCCCCTCCTACCTGAGAGACCACCTCACTCCCCGGGCCCTGGAACAATCTCTCTGATCTGCCGGGGGCACCATCTTGGAGGTCCCCCAGGTAAACTGGGGGCCATGATGGAGAGGGCATTCTTGGTGGTTGCACCATGGCTGTGGAACTCCCTCCCAGAGGAGGCTTGCCTGGCTCCCAGCTTATTGACCTTCCGCTGGGCCTGGAAGACCTAGCTGTTCATCCAGGCCTTTGAGGGCGGGAGGGTAAAGGGCTAGGGGGTGGGATTTTTAGCCAGTGGGTCTTATCTCTTTTTATCATATGTACTGTCTTTGCAAACCCTCCCCCCTTTTTGTACATTTTTATCTGTTTTAAATTATGTAAGTTGTTCCGAGCTGCAGTGAGGCTGGATGGGGCAGGGTAGAAATCATTAAATAAATAAATAAATAAATAGACAAGCATAAAAAAAAGGTGTGAAAATTGTAAGTATCTATGTGTTAATGGTGCATATCCAAAAACAGGCATATAGAGAAATGCAGAATTTTTGTTAGGCACTACTAGTAGACAAGGGGTTAAAGAGGAACACAAGCCTCATGCTAGGAAGGGTTAAGAAGGTGCTCTGGAGTGGAGATGCCCCACCGTGCTACACCATCAAGGAATGGAAGACCATAAAAGCAGGAGACCCTAATCAGTTGCAGGAAGAGGGGATTGCTGAAATTTGAATTCCTTTTCTCCTGGAAAACAAACTTGCAGAAACCACTACCCGTACTGGCTCCTTGCTCTAGGGCATCTCAGTAACTAGTCTCTGGGGTGGAGAAGGGCCCTCCCCTCAGAGAGAGCCTTCCGTGCCACACCGGAGGAGCTCTCCTAGCCCATCTGCTTCCTGAGGTCCCAGTCCCACTTTCCCTCCCCAGAGGCAATCTCTGAGGAGCTCATCCCTCTCCCCACACCATAATCTATCTGCTGGGGACTAGCTTGCAATCCACGGATCACAATCTACCTCTCAGCCACCTCAGATTACAGCAGGCCAAGATCCAGTGGTGGGCATTCTTTTCTTTTTCTGTTAATACCAATGTGATCTAGAAGAATCACTGCATACTGCGGCTGGTAATCCTACTGAGTCTGTCATATTTGTACTACTTTGGCAACCTCAGCCTGTAAGTGGTACGAGTCTTCGATTCCCTATATTCACTGAGTGCATTAGCCTGTGCCTGCATGTACATTCAACCCAACTGTGCTGTTACATTGTAAAAACACTAGTGATTTGCTTGCTCATGCATTTGCATGTGTGTGCATTTGAAAGAAGCAAAACAAAAAAAAAACAGCAACAATTGATCAGCCTTTCCTTTACTAAGTATTTGAAACTGAAATTACAATATAAATCTTTGCAGCATCAAACTGATTCAGGAAGCCAAAAAAGCAACACTTGTATAGGACTCTGTATCATGATATATATATGAAATCTCTACAGATGCTGAAGCAGCTCCCAGGTGAATAATTCAATGCATGTTCAATACTCTTGTTGGTAGGCTCTCTGACCCACTCAGCAAGTCATGGCCCTGCTGATCAGAGCACTACTTCAAAGCACTAGTGTTGCACAATAAAAAAAGAACATTGCCTCTTATTCTTGGAAAAACAGAAAAGGGAGGAAAAAGAAAAAGAAAAAAAGAAGTCTGTGATATCATCATGGGCTTAAAAAAAAGTCACACCATCTGCTCACTAAAAATAACCATTCACAAAAGTACAAAGTAAGGAAACAGTCCAAAGAAAGTATGTGGCACCCTAATTAAGTTGATGAATAAGTTCAGCAACCACTGATCAATTTCTTTTTCTCTAATCAGTACAACAGAAATTACTTCAGAAGGCTTCACAGACATGAGAATGATTCACAGAACTCAAAGTAGCACTTGCACAACCTAAATATAATAATTCAGACACAATGGGTAAATCATGGCCCACTGAAGTCAATGGGAGTTTCAAATGAACCAGGAGTTTTACCCCTTGAGTCTAAATTCGGGAGGAATGACTACATATCAGTTGCTGTAAAGCAACATGTTGCAGACCCTGCAACATGTATGTTTCATAAGTATTCCTTAAAAATGTGCACAGGTGGCAACCCTATATACAAGGTTCCTGCTCTGTTTCTGAGCAAAGGTTTAGTGACTGCTTATAAAAGATTTTGCATAAATGACTGTGCTTAATGAAATTAGGTAAGTAAAAATAGCTAGAAACAGGTGTGATGGGAGGAAGTACAGACTAATCCACTCCAGTCAGGGCTTATTCCCACAAACACGTGTTTGGAGGTAGCTGCCTCAACCTTTAACCTTGCCTGTATTCGCACAAGCATAGAAGTTAATGTGATGATAAAGGTAGGTGGCTAATTAACTCCAGAAACATTCAGGGTTAAAGCGGGGAGGGAGGCTCAACTCCAGCAGTCCTGTTCATACGTACTGTTGAAAAAAGTTTCCTCTGGTTCTCTCTCTCTCTGTAGCCAACCATGTGCTGTCCCAGCACACCTTAACATCTCTGCCCTAATCATTGCTTGTTGTTCCTGTCCCATCCTGTCTGGGAGTTCTCTGCAAAATCCAAAGGATTTCTCTTGCTCATGAGAATGGCAGATGGAGGGAGCTATACTGCGGCAAATCCTTCACATTGAAAACTCCAGATGTGTCAAATACTTGTGAGAATATGGCCGTAGCTAAGTTAATGTACCCAGGGCCAGTCTTAAGCAGGGCCATGGGGCCCAGGCCCTGTGGTCAGAGGCGACCCATGAGGCCTGATGTCCCAAAATGGGCTATTTCTGTGGGCCCCTCTCCCCACCTGTGACTTAGTCCCCAGGGTGGCAGCTTCCTATGGGGGCTCCACTCCCACCCCCTCACTTTCAGTAAAAATCACCACTCCTCGAATCTCTCCTGCCAGAGAAGAGGGGGTGAAAACAGACATGACGCTAACCACCCTTTAACCACCCTTGGTGGTTATTTATGCATGTTGCAGGGCTGTATTGGTGCCCTATGCAGCCCTGAAACATGCATAAATGACCACCAAGGGTGGTTAAAGGGTGGATAGTGTCATGTCTGTTTTCACCCTATGTGTGAGTGAGAGAGATCCAGAGATAGAGTGTGGTCGCCGTGTTGGTCCCAAATGACAGAGAGACAAAGTAGTTTGAATATCTTTTACTGGACCATCTGTTGTTGTTGGAAATAAGCAAGCTTTTGGGCCACACAAGGCAATCCACTGGCCATGCTACATGCCTGAGGAAGGGCCCTGTGTGGTCCAAAAGCTTGCTGATTTCCACAACAGTTGGTCCAATAAAAGAGACCATTCAACCCACTTTGCCTCTCTGGGGGGGGAGAGAACTTGCGTGTAGATGTGTGGGAAAGCCTTGTGGGCATGTGCATGTGTGTGTGTGTGTGTGTGAACACTTATGACACTTATTTGTTTGTGTAAGCAAACAGCAGATGGCCAATTGCTAATGGGCTGGGGCTTTGGAGGGTGGGGCCATGGGGGCCCTAGCATTTTATTTTTGCACTGGTCTCCACAAATTCTAAGGCCAGCCCTGAATGTACCTCACCTACAAAACTCTAGTCATGTCAGTCCCCAAACTCCACCCCATGAACAGAGGCTGTCAGCCATGCCAAATTATAAGAGTGGAGATGTTTGGGAAAGATTGTCCACCACATGGTTATTTTAAGCTACACATTGCTCTTGTTAGCTAGGCAAAATGCTTCCTCAGAGACAGGAAGAAAGCTAGTGCACTAACCCCCTCCTTCACCATCACACAGCTTTCCCCCCTTAAATGTAGAATTTTCAAAAAGCACTCAACATTGGCCTACCACTGCCTCCATTTACTTCAACATTAGAAAGGTTAGGTCAAGCCTGAAAGCTTTTGAAAACACCAGTTCTCTCTGTGATTCACCTGAACTGACTGTCATTGTAAGGTGCCAAAATGAAAAACCTCCAGTGCCTGAATACCACATGTGTTAGTTATTGAGCTTCCAGAAAAAGCACCAGTGAGCTGCACCATTGTGACTACAGTAGTTGTTTCCCTGCACTTAGCTTTTACACCATAGTAAAGCATTTTAAACAAATGCTTTAATAGTCGCAGCAATCTGTCATGATCTAGGAATGTATAGTCAGTCATCAACCCCATTTTACAACACATAGCTGGTCCAGAGAGGTTAATGGTCCTACACAGCATTTCAGTCACCAGCATTCAAAATCAGGAGCTATGAGCTCCCTCTTCGTTGAAGCAGTCACTAGATCACAAATCCCACAGGCTATAGCAAACCCTCCCTCCCAAATAGGGTGGCCAGATAAGCAAATTTTAGAGGACACCTATGAGAAATACAGGTTATGGGGCTGTATTGAAGCCAATGCATAAATAAATCTTCAGGTTCTTTTTAAAAGGTGAGGTGGGAGGAACTGAAATGATTGTCTGGAGGGAGGGAGTTCCACATTAAAGGACCACATCAGAGGCCCAATTACCTGCTGACTTAAGGCACAACAGCAAGATCCCCAACAGCAGGTGCTTTCTGGGTGCAGATATGATAACCATCAGGGTGAAGTTCCAGGACCAGGTCTCAAATGTAGCCAGGGCCTATACCAGTCAGGTCCCTGAAACCAGCAGCACAGTCTTAAATTCAATCTACCAATGAAGTGACTGTAGTAGGGTGGGTGTAATATGATCACAGCTGCCCAAACCAGCAAGCAGCTGTGCTGCCACATTCTGAACAAGCTGCAAGCAATGGAGAATCACTGCTGGAAGTCCATAGAAGAGGAAATTACAACAATCAAATGGTTACAATACTGTAACCATTTGCAGAGTTATGATTTGTACATAAAAGAAGTTACACCAAACCTTTACAAACCACAGCATTAATGGTTTATTTTTGATTTGGGCCTAAAAGCCAGTGCCACTACTTCATTGTTAAAGCAATACCCTCTCTTCTCAGTTCACTTTGATGCCTGATTTTTAACAGGCATTTATGCAGTCATTTCTTAGGAGTCAAGTACCCTTGCCATCTAGTAGTCACCTTTGCTTGAAGAGAAGTGTATCCCAAAGAACTAATTTTTTTAATATTCTGCCTGAGCAGCAGTTACTGCAACCATGTATAATCATACATACAAATACACACAAATTATATCCTTGTTAGGTTACTAGTAGGCTGTTGAATTCATTTCAGCTTTCAGCAGGAAAGAACAAAGGACTCCTGCTGAGGAGGGGGAGCTCAACGCAGTCTCAGCTTTCCTTAAAGCCCACAGAATATGAAAGGTTATCCTGCGGCACTCTTTTGCCCCTTGAGATTCCCTTCAGACACTCTTGGTGTGCTTTTTCATTGGCTTCAATTTAAATGCTATGCTGAGGTCAGTGTTTTCCCATCATCTCCTTTCCTAGAGTTACAGAACTTTTTTAGTGTGCCTAAATGAAAGAGGGCTGACGTATCCCAATAGTATACTGTTCTTAAGACCATACCACCAAACAACAAGGTCAGAACTGTAAAGATTCACCTTTAATTACAACCAGTCCTGTGCATTGGACACAATAATAAATTATCAGAGAATGGAGTGAATGAGCTAATAAGTTCCCCACCACCACCACTAAATTTTACGGTTCTGTGTTGCTCTAACCTCACTTTGTTAGAGTTCAATGGGCAATCTTTGGGGTGAGTAGTATAGAAGCAACAATCCCACTCACATCATGAAGTTATTGACTATGGGTGTTTTGTTTTTAGATGGACCCACCCCTGGGTCTGCTCCAATGACAGGTTTAAATGGAAGCTGCTGCAGCCAACATTCTGCCTATGCAACGCCCCCTCCCTTGCACCATAGAACTGCAGGTGGATCACTAGCTGCTCTAGGTTGCTGCCCACAGTTCTATGGTTATTGCTAGGGCAACCCCTTGCCAGAACCGGAGCTGCAGCGGTCCATCTGCGAGTAGACAGACTGGTGTTCTGCCTCCAGCCAGTGCTCTGGGTTCAGGCGGCTCATTCTGTGAGCACCATGAGCAGTGCCTGCTCCGTTCCTGCTCTGCCTCACTCCAGGCTGGTCCACTTTACATGGACAGGGGTGGGGTGGAAGAGGAGTCTATTTAAACTAAGACACCCTTTGTCTTTGAAAGCAGATGTAGGTGTTCAAACCTGGCCAAAGAGTGTAGTTGCTATTTTGGTCCCAAATTGTAAGAGATGGGAGATGAAGTAGTTCAAATGATATCTTACACACACACACTATATGATTAGTTGCAGTTAAGACTTGATAGGATTCTACAATCTTGAATCAACAAACTACTTAAGTATGAGGAGTTCCAAATGAGACAACTCATATGCTTAAATCTTCTGCTGGCTAAGAGTACACTTATAAGAAAAACATATGGCCAAAAGTGCAATGATAATATAAGAAAATCTAGATAATTTACTTGAAACAAAACCACAGTTGAATGCTATTAGCCATAACAATGCTTTCCTGGAGATATTCAGATAATACATAAAGAACACATCTACCTAACAACTTTTATTCTTTATGTTTATTGACCCCTGGAGCCTCTGTTCTTTATTTTTTTCAGGTGCTTTATTAAGAAATAATAATGTGCCTTATGTGATAACAGGTGACATTAGCATACTTAGTAACTAAAATGATCAAGCTTTTCAAAGTTAGGTTGTGCACAGGTATTTACAAGTGCCTGATTTAAACTTAATTATCTTATCTGCACTTAGAATACTTATGTGTTCATGTAATCTGTTAGGCACCAAAATACTCACCCAGATACGAAAGCTATCTCATGGCAAACCAGCACACATGCAGTCATACACATAACTTTGAACATCTAAATCCAAGTCTTTTCAAAGTTCTGGTCTTCTTCCAGTTCTGTAAGCGGTAGTGCAATTGTAGTGTGTGGGTTTGGGTGGACCCCTCGCTATATTTCCAATCAAAGTTGAACCAGAAGGAACTATGGGAAACACCACAGGGTGCCTTAAGCTGAATTGTCTGATATTCTAGTGCCCATGCGCTAAATTCTATCAGGAAGTTTTGTTAATTAACTGCTGATGACTAGCCTATTGACAAGTTTCTGTGGCTCCATGCAAAAAGTGCTGCAGCACTCAGAAATGCCACCAAGGCTCAAAGCTGCAAGCAACAATGAAGTCAGATTTTAAAAACAAACCAAAAAAAAACCCCTTCACAAGGCTTCTTTCAGAATTCCTGCTATGGACTCATAGCACTAGCTCTGCTATTCTTGCAGAGGGACTCCTGAATGGAGGATTCCTGCAGTTTGTGCAGAGGGAGAAAGGGCATGAACCTATTTCCACAACACGCCCCCGCCCCCCCCCGATCCTTTCCCTTTCACACACTCTTACCTATGTTACCAAAGACCAGGAACTACCAATGGGATTCTCACATCTCCTAGCAAGAGACCAAGTGTGTTTTTAAACAAGATGCTACCATACTTTAGGGATGGGAATATTGGAATCGGTTCAATAGGATTTGCTCGATTTTTGGACCAATCGTATTGATCTGAAGAATCCAGTCCTGCCGGCGGATACCATCCAAGGATTGGTTGCCCCAGCAGGGTCTATCAAAGCTCCTTGGAGTGGCACTAGCACTGCTCCAAGGAGCCCCAGCTCCGCCTCCCCTGGACCAGGGCCACACAGGGGTGGGGAGAGGGGTTGTTGCCTCCCTGGACCCATGCCCAGACACCCCAGCACCTGCTGTAGCAGCACTGCAGTGGGCACCCAGGTAGGAGCCCGGGGGAGGCATGTGGCACCAGGCAGGGGTACTGGGAGTCAGAGATGGCTGTGTGGGGAGGGAGAGGGTGTGGGGTTAACTTACCCTTTCCCCTTAGGCTCAGTGTCTGTCCAGTGGTGCCCTGCACTGCCATGGGTGGCCTTCTCAGGGCTGCATGCCACAGATATACTAGGAAAAACTGTGCATGCACAAAATGGCCACCATGGCCTTTTTGCATATGTGTGGCCATTTTCCAAAATGGCACAGGCAGTGTTGGCACCATTTTGGAAAGTGGCAGCCAATCTGCGCATGCCTGGCTGCCGGCTGAGCATGTGCAGACCAGGTACCACATTCCAAAATGGTGCTGATGCTGCCAACACCATTTTGGAAAATGGCCACACATGCGCAGAATCACCATGGTGTCCATTTTGCATGTGTGCAGTTTGTCCTAGTATTTCTGCACAGCGCAGCCCTGAAAAGGCTGCCATGGGCAATGCAGGACGCTGCTGGACAGACTCTAAGCCTAAGGAAAAAAGGCTACCCAGTCACCTCTGCCTCCCAGCACCCCTGTCCAGTGCTACTGCCTGGCTGTTCACCCCAGTGCTGCTGCAGCAGGCGTTGAGGTGGGCTGGGCTGGCATAGGCACGGGTCCGGGGGGGGCAGGTGCTGGGCAGGGTCCTGGGAGGAAGCTACCCCCTTCCCAAACTTGGTGGCCCCTCTACCCACAGCTCTGCCTCCCCTTGACTCCTGCCCAGCACCTGGGCCAGGCACGAGTCTGGGGGCGTTTATAGACGATCCCGCTTACAAGCGGGATCACTAAACACCACCTGTTCACCCCGCGCGGACTCTGCATGCCGTGTCTGCTGATCAGACACGGCGCAGAGTGCGAGTGAGCATGCGCGCCCTTCTGCGCATGCGCAACCGCGCACGGGACCAGGAAGTGTGGCGTAAAGCCGGCACTTCGGGAATCCTCGTCGGAGGGGGTAGGATCGCCTGCCTCTTCTGATGTGGTTTAAAAAGCGGCCGCGGCGAGTAGACGAGCTCCAAGAAAGGCGGCTGATCAAAGGATCAGCCGCCTTTTTTATCTCGTCTATAAACGCCCTGGGAGAGACAGACCTGGGAGCAGACATTGGATTTAGACAGTATAGACTGGAAACCAAAATGATTCTGTTCAATACAATCTAAAATCATATTGAAAGTTGGGTCGATACGATTTTGAACTGATCCCGATTTTCAATACGATTTTGCATCCCTACCATGCATGGCCACCCAGGAGCCACTCATCCAACCACCCATCTAAAGGTGGTGCAGGGGGATGCGCACTCCCATGAGCCATGCAGCACCTACTCATGGCCACTCATGGTACACTGCCAAGAAATCCGGAGTGTTCCATGCAGGGTAAGGCAAAAGAAAAAAAATGCATAGCACCCAGACCAGCAGACAGGTCCCTGCTCAGAAGCACTCTGGATGTGAAACACGGCCTTTGCAAATCACAAGAACTGATCCCAAGTGCTGAGGAGCCTGGTTCCTCAGCTCCCACACCCAGGTGTCAATTTCAAAGGTTTTTTTTTTAAATAAGTGTCTCCCCACCCATTACCCACCAATCACCCACCCATCATGCATGTTGCAGGGCTGCATAAGGTGCCAATGTGACCCTGCAACAAGCATGAAGCATGTTTTTATGGTACTATTATAGTTTTTTCTGTAACAAATCTTTGGTGAAAAATGTAAATAAATACCTACCTAACAAGCATGTTGGGTGGATTGCGGTATATGTTTCCTTCAGTTCATCAGCTTTGAATAATAAAACCAAATGTTATTAAAGCAGAAAGTAAGAGCTACTGTGTGTCTCTGGATAAAACCCCAGGCCTACACTTCCTTAGAAACTGTAACATTGGATAGGAGACTCTGGCCTATTTCATGCTGAGACAAAGTAGCAACAGTATGGATGTTTCAAGATCTTATGTGGGTAAAAGTAACTAATGGTTGTTT
The DNA here is from genome assembly GCA_003113815.1 of Sphenodon punctatus. Lineage (NCBI taxonomy): Eukaryota > Metazoa > Chordata > Lepidosauria > Sphenodontia > Sphenodontidae > Sphenodon > Sphenodon punctatus. The sequence goes on along the minus strand of QEPC01004333.1, from coordinate 1,210,119 downwards.
TATAAGAAGATTGTTTCTCAATAGTGGCAGAAAACCCAAGGAAGCATTAGACGGAAGCCAGTGGGGTTACTAAGCTTTTGTCACACTCACTATACCTTCATTTTCTACTCCCATATGTTACCTGTCCTGAAAGGCACCCCCACCTTTAATTTAAACAAAAATAATTAGCAGAAATGCACAATAGGTTTGATTCTGGAATCTGTGCGCAATCATTTGAAGGCACAGCACAGAAGGTGCAGCCCAGGCATAGGAGTAGTTGCTATGTAAGCAAGCCACCATATGGAGCACAGTGAAGATCCCAGCATAAGTTCAGTGAGAGTTGCTGAAATTTACAGCTGCCATCCCTGGCCTCAGAATTGCCAGTGTACTGTGCACTGCAGAGATACCTTCTACCATCCCTGGGATGGCCCCTACACTGGGACTTGTGGGGAAAGTGATACCAGGCCAACCATACCAGCCATATACTTGAAGAATTCTTCCTCTCCCTTGGCCCTGTATAGTACCAAAGAGGGGCAGGGTGAAGGCAAATCTCACTATTACTGTTAACAAAAGGTCCACACTTTACTTACTGTACTGCTCCACATTGAGCACATTTGGCAGCTATTCCCTCCTTAACCTTCACATAAAATCTTGAGGGGAAATTTGTGTGGGGTGTGTGTGTGTGTGTGAGAGAGAGAGCATGTGCATTCACTCTTTCATCTGCGTATATTATAGAGCGATCCCTTACTCTACATTGTTTGTGGTCTAATGGCTAGAAGTCGGTGCAAGAGGACACAAGATTCTATTGCATGCTGTGATACTGAATTACTATTAAAACAACAAATTAATTTTAAAGCACAATGCCCCTCATCTTTGCAAGGTTCGCTGTAATTAGGTTTGGTCTTTCGGATACAAATTTGTATTAGTTTATTTTCCTTCCCCAAATGATCAGATTTAAATGCAGATTATTATTATGGATCTATATTTAAATCAAATCAATAATCAATAATAATAATAATTAATAAACAAATTACTGGACATGCACAAAATGGCCACTGGACCATTCTGTGCATATGTGCTTTTTCCAAAATAGTGGTGGCAGCATCACCGCCATTTTGAAAAAGGGAAGCTGGGTTGTGCATGCACAAAATGGCCACTGCACATTCAGGCTGGCTGCCCTTTTCCAAAATAGTGGCAATGCTACCACCTCCATTTTGGAAATGGCCACGTGTGCGCAGAATGGTCCAGTAGCCATTTGCACATGTGCAGTTATTTTAAAAATAAAATTAAAAATTAATGTGCATGCGCAAAATGGTTGCTAGACCATTCTGCACATGCACACACTTTCCCCAAATGGTAGCAGCAGCATTCCTGCCCTTTTGAAACAGGGCATCCAGTATGCACGTGTACAAAATGACTGCTGCACATGCGCAGAACAACTGCCTTTTTCCAAAATGGCAGCAACACCGCTGCCACCGTTTTGGAAAAGGGTTGCATGTGCAGAATGGTCCAATGGCCATTTGTACATACACAGTAAATTAATTTAAAAAAAAATATTAGAACTGAAATGAAGCAGGCTTGTCATGCTGTTTCGCTTTGGTATGGATTAATCCATAATGGCCTGTTCCATGCATGTATGGATTTAATCTGAATCCAAATTCCCACCCCTTGTAATATACCAGTCCACCACCAGTATGAAACAGAATATGCTAACAATTTTCTATGCTTGCAGCTTCTCCAAAACTTCACCATCATTTGTGAATTCCTTGTTTGTCTTGGTAGAAGATAGTGCCATCATCCAATAACTTTCTTTCAAAAATCATGGTGGAAAACAACTGCCATTGAACAGACCTTTAACTTGCTTTCTAGTGAATGAGGAAAACTCACAAGTCATGAGTCGAAACGAAAAATACTGTCAAGCTGGGATAAACAGCTAAGAAACAACCTCTTTTTGAATATTATCCACGTAGCCTGATATTTGGGTCAAGCAGACCTCTAGACACGCACATGCAGTTTTCTTTGACAAACAAACATCTAAGCTGTGCAATTTAATGGTCATTGCTATAAACATTTTAAATGATGCCCTCCTTCCGTCACCTGCTAATATTGGTTTAGTTTGCAATTAACTTTGGGGCTTGGGAGGCAATAATTATAGTCTTGTTACTGGATACAAATGAAGCCAGTTGTCAGAATTAGAACTACAGTGCCAGGGTAGAGTGCTTTTTGGTAAATGAGCTCCTCAAAGCCAGCAATGCTTTCTCATTGTGAGCCTACTGCCACTTGTTCAGTCAGGTCAGTGTTTTATTTTGAGGCTGAATGTAGCCATTAGGCAGGTGATAGAAGAAGCAGCACAGGAAAGCAGCTGGTGACCAAACCAATGAGAAACTGGAATTTAACATCAGAGTGAATGGATCTGTTACAATAAAAGATTAAGCTAAGAAAAAATCACTGCAAGTTACAATGCCATTTTGAACAGGAGGGTCCAAACTGAGAAACTTGGGCTAGACCTTTGTGTTGTGGGTCTGAGGAAATCCTCCCCCAGGAAATTGGTTTGATAATACATGCCATAGGGTGCAATCTGGTGCATGTTAAAAGGCAAAAACACTTTAGAAGCATGATAAGGAGCCAACAATGCAAGCTGCTGCAGAAGGAATAGTTTCCTTGCATCAGATGGGTATGTGGGAGAGGAACTCCAGAGGTGGGGATAGGGTGGCCAGATATGCAAATTTTATAGGACACAAGAGAATGCAGCTGCCGGCGTCGCCAGTCTTGTGGGGATGGCATCTTTGCGGGCTCCCCCCCCCCCTTTCAGAGAAAGGAACACGGCTGGCTGCGCTCTTGATTGGCTCCAGCTCACACTGCGTCGTGACGCAGCAGGGCTGCCCAAAGGTTTTTGTCTCTTCCTGATTCCCCCTCCCTTGCCCCCCCCCCTGCAGCTGCGGGTTACACAGCGTGGTGATGTGGGGTGGGGGGTCACGTGGGCAGCGTGTCCAACCCTTGCTAGGGGGGTTGGTCCTGGCGCTCCCACGTGTTAGACGCCATTTCGGACCAGCGTGCAGAGGGGAAAGCCCGCCCACCCACCCTCGGATACTGTGGGTTGTGACTGGTTGCTGTTAGGGGACCAAGAAGGAATTTTGGTGGGCAGCCCCATTGGGGGATCACTGCTTTTGCCTTCTTCTCAGTATAACGAGTAGGTTAAATAGGTTGATTAGCATTATGATCCTGCAATTAATTTGCAAAATAATTGGCAATGTTTAATTGGCTATCGAAGTTAAGAGGTATGTTATTCAATTTTATTGAACACATTTGAATTATTCGAATTCTGTGAGATAATTGGGAGTTTTCATAGTGAGTATTGCACATTGTGGAATTTGTTTGTCGCACTCTTGGCAGGGGTCCAGTATGCTGTTTTGACAGGCAGAGGGTTGAATATATGTAAATAGGAGTCATCTCCTTATGAGATGGGGAGGCCAAGCCTGGTATAATGCAGGGACAGCATGCACCTGGCCTTGCAGCGCTGGGATTGGGGTGGAGGCTGTTGTGGTAAGAACACATACTGTTCTACACCTCCTGCGCACCTGATCCTTACTCCTGCCCGCAAAAGGCATGTCCCCTTCGGCCTTTGCCAAAGTGCTGATCGAAGGGGAGACATGGTTTGGGATTTTAGGGCTGTAACCGGAGGGTACATCTGGGACAGCACCTTGTCAACAGTTTGACAAGCAAGTGGCTTGTGTTTTTTGCATACTGGATCCTAATTGCCTAGTGCAATTCCCACCGGTCTAGATTTATGTTTCAATAAAGAGTACGACCAGTTTTATCCAAACTACTGTCTCCGTGTCTCCTTTCGGGGTGTGGCGACAAATATAGTTTGCATTGGGGCCAATGCAGTTCTGAAAACTATTTCTCAGAAGTGTCCTCTAAAATTTGCATATATGGCCACCCTAGGTGGGGAACACCCCTATTGCTAACAGGCATCACTCATGTGCTCAAATAGTGCACTACTAAAGAGTGCCTGGTGTGTGCAAGTCAAACAGATCAGTCTCTGAGACAAAGAAGATCAGACAAGAATATGCATTTATCATCAAAACACTGGCCCTTTTTTCTTCCTGAATGCATGAAAGAGACCAGAGGGAGAAAAAGCAAAGATCGTGAGCCTCAAAGATAGCAAGTTTTCTTAAAGAAAATGTACTGGAGAGACAGAAATAAAGACAGAAATGAGCACACACAAAAACTAAAGGACAGAGATCCCAGTTCAACTCTCGCCTTAGCCAGAAACTCACTTGGTGACCATGGGCTAGTCACAATATTCTCTCAGTCCAATCTACCTCACAGGGTTGTTGTGAGGATTAAATTTTGTGTTAAATTGTTCTATGTGAAGCGCTCCAAGTGCCATATCAGGAGGATGCTATGTAAAAATAAAAATTATTATTTTATTATTACTTACATGTTTCATATTTTACAGTAATAATGTTTAATGAGCTCCCACACAGCTAGCTGTTAAGTATATTGTACTTTGGTACTCAGACTTCAGCTGAGCTTGAACTCTTCTCAGAATGCTGACAAACCTGGAGAACAGATTTTAAAAAGCAAATATATTCACCAGGCTCTTTTTCCTACAGGATCCTGGTGATCTACCTTAATCAGCATTCAGGTGTTGATTTTAAGGATATCTGCTGATTTAATGGAAAGGAATACCTCACTAGTAACCCCACTGTTTCTCCCTGTCTGCAGCAGCAGCAACGATAAGGACAGAGACTCCAGCCATCTCAAAAGACACAGAATCACAAAGAACTCCTCTGATCACTTCTGGCATCTGATCTTCCCCTCATTAGCACATTAAAGCTGCTCTGTCCATTCCATCAGAGCCACTCTGTCCATTCCTCCTGGGTTCTCTATGGAGCCATTTATGATTATGTTCTTTTTAAAAACCTCCACAGTTCAAGAGGCACTAGCCCATTCCCAAAGCCCAAACTACAATCTGTGTCAAAAATCTCTAACACATAAAACAGGTACACAATAAATGCAGACCTTCTTAATGTCACAGTTAAGCAGCAGAAATGCACATAATTTGTTTTGCCAACTTACTCCTCTGAAGGAAGGTCTTTTTTCCAATCAAGTATGTGAGCTTTTTAAATTTAGAAAGCAGCGTAGTAAGCAGCAGGCTCCTGCCCTATTAAGTTCACATAATTTGAACTTTCAGAATATGATTGAAAAAACATACTCAATGTGCAGTACAAATTCTGAGCAAAAGGGAAAGAGAAGGAAGGGCAACAGAGCATTAATGCATGAAGTCTAAAAATCTTATTACTAAACTGAACCCAGACCTTCAGTGCCTGCCACAGCAACATCACGAGAGATTTATGATCTGCTTCTCATCTTCACTTCTAAGTGAAAGTATTTTAATTTCTGTACCTTTAGAGGTATCAAGTTGCATTCCAATAAACTTGAAAATATTGAAATGCTCTATTTGGAGGAAAAATTAAAACTATTATACTAAAGGCCAAATCTTTATATTATTGAATGCACACAAATCATAGCAAGCAGTATATGGCCCAAAGGGGCAACTGCTTTTCAAAATTGTGGCTACAGGTGGAACAATGGACAAAGGAAGAAAAAGAAAATTTCCTGACAGACATGATTTAGACATAATTTGTACTGTTTCAGCTTTTAAGATCTAGCCTTTTGTCCCTCCCCCCAGTCATATAAGCACAGGAGTGATGTAATTTAGTTATTACATCAGTGTAATTTAGGCAAAGATCATGTTTCTAAACTTCAGACATCTAAGTATGAACTGCTGTTAAGTAGCAAGTATTTCCCAAACACACAGACATGTGCAGATATGCATTCTTCAGTTGTTGGATGTGAGTTTTTCTTTTCAAAAAAGAGAACATAATACCACTGGCAACACTTAGGGTGATTTCAGATGAGACGGGGCGGCATTCGCCCCGTCCCGGAATCACCCAAATGGTTCCCTGTCGGGATTACTCCAGCACGTCCAACAGACGGCTGATCCCGGTGGGGAATCAGGGAGGGGGAGGGGCCACATGGCACAACGTGCGGCCGCTCAGCCCTGCCACCCTCTGGGGAGACGGGCGGGCGCCGCAGTCAATACAGCTGCAGCGCTCGCCTGAATTTACCACGGCCTGGAATCCTGCCGGGGATTCCGGGCCGTGGTTTCCGTCCGGACAAGACAGGCCCCTTCATTGTGGCGGGGAATTGCATTTACCACGCGACCGGCGCCGGCCCCTCCGGTTCTGCCGATCGCGTGGTGAATGTGATTCCCCGCCGCGATTGACCGTGGCAAACATCTGGGGGGGAACTTCCGGTTCCCCAACAGATGTTATGGGACCATTCCCCACCACAGGGTATTGACTGTGGTTGAGCGTGATCTCGTAACGTCTGAAAATACCCTTAGTTGGTGCACCAGTAACCAGGATAGTCACTTAAATGGAACAGAACTCTTGGAGACATTTCTTCTCAATGCTATTTAAGTTGCTTAACTGGGATTTTACTTTACCCAACTAGAATATAATATTTTTAAATATTGTGTGAAACCTTTTCCCCTGCAGGGACCTCTCTGAAAATTAGTACAAGCTTCAGGGACCACATCGAATTTGAGGCAAAGGGTGTTTAAGGGGTGCATTCTCAAAGAGGAGAATCAAAGCCATGGATATTTGCCTTGGATCTGTCTCCTAGCCTTGTGTGCACTCACTCATCTCTTCTCCCTTTCCCTGAGCTCAGTCTGTCAGTGTATGTGCGTAGGACTGGAGCTAGGGGGCAGTGGAAAGGAGTCACCTAAAATCTTGCCATGGGTCGCATTTGACTCTTGGGCTTGAGGTTTCTCATCTCTGTTTTAAATGATGTATACACATTGTTTCACTGAGGGATCTCCATTCAACCCAGAATTTGCAAATGGTGGACCACCTCTATAATTGAATTCATGAAGTAAAGTGGAATACAAACTGCACCACCCCTCCTAAGGATGGCAGAAGAAAAAAGTTCAGTTCTAGCAGTCCAAACAAGAAAATATTTTACATGATGCATCTAACATTTATGCATAATACTATGTACTTCTATTCTTTTAAAAAAAATAAAGGTTGAAATTAAAAAGGAGGAAAAAAAACCACAGATAAAAACTTGTCTTGTCTTGTATAATTATGACTAAGGTTCTCCCTCCTTTAACTGGGACTGCCATTTATGCAATTTATCTGGAATATTTTTACATTTTCAAAGGCATCTCAATAAAGCAGTTCCTGCTGGATCAAAAGTTATAAAAGGACTAGAAAAGCTTATTTCAGCTACAATCCAAAATGTGCATTTCCTTCGATAGTCTAGAGAGTTTGCTTACCATGTTGTTCCGAAATATAAGAAATGGAGGCAAAGTAGATCAGATAACATATTTTATTGGACAAACTTCCTTTGGGGAAAGTATGCATGCTTTTCAGCCACACAGGGCTCCTACCTCTGTGAGTAAGAAGTCAATTTTGTTGTCCATCTCATTATTGCTTTCCCTCATAGTATTTTTGTTTGAAATGCTAATGCTTTTTTTCCTAACAGTGCTCTCTCTCTCTCTCTCTCTCTCTCTCGACATTGCTTTTATCTTCACCTGTCTTGAATTACTCAGTCTTTAGTTCTGACTTTTTACTTGCCTGAGGAAGGGGCCTGTGTGGCCCACAAAGGGTACATATACTTGCCAATCAAAGTTGGTCCAATAAAAGATAGACTCTGAACTACAGTTTCCATTATTTCTTTTGATTACACTCGAGTATTTTTTTTTTTTCAAAGGTGCAGCAGGAGCAACAATATAAAAGTGGCCTCAGCTCTGTTCTTTTTCATCTACCCTTATTCTGCAAGAACATTAATTGTCATTTGTACATTTTAGAAAGGATCTCATAGAAAGTTATCCCTTTCTTTTGAGCAAGAAGGTTGAGATGCTGAAGGTTATTAGAAGCGCTCACTCTTAAGGGGATTCTGAAAGGGAACGTATTTGATCTTTAAATTGCTTTTCATTAAAGCGGAATTGCCATAAATTATTTGGATTGTTGTTTGTGTCTCTACTCAGTCAACTGAATTATATTACTTCTTTGAGGCAATATGTTGTTGAGGTTTTATTATTTCTTTTCCAGTATTTATAAATAATGTCTCGTTATTGGATGTTTGCAGTACTATGCAATTTTGGGAGATCTACCCATAGGGTTGCAGTTTATGGCTTAAAATATTATTTTAAGGGTGTGTATTACATGCCCTCTTGCGTGTTTGTCAGTCAACAACTTTGGCGTAGAGTCATTAGGATGTACTGGACCAAATTCTTTGATGACCCTTTACTTCTACAGAGAAACACCAGTGATTGCTGGGACCCAAATTATGTTAAAGGTGGCACTGCTTTTGCTCAGATTGCACCTAAATAGGTATTTTTCTATTGTACAAAAGTATCAGCATTGAACTGCAGATCCTACAGGTAGATAAGTTAGGGCTGTATGGTGCAATGAGGGCTGTATGTGATGTTAAGGCAGACCACTCAGCATTAGCTTTTTTTACACCAGACCATAGTCTTCATACTCCTATTATGTCAATAAAACCAGTTGTGCTCTAGGCCATCTAATATTGTCCTCTAACAGACTTTGTTTCCTCTATCTCATTTCGTCTTCTACAAAAGTGAAATGCACATATATAGCACAAATCAGCACAAGCTTGCTCACCACTTAAGTCCTATTTAAATTTCAGAATAGATCTTAAATGGAACTTATGTAGGAGATGGACTATGAGTGGGCCCCCTACATAGTCAGTTTTTTAATCCTAAAGGAGTGAATTTCGGTGGTCAGAAAAGCATGAACATCATCATTTCTACAGGCTGCTCAGGAAAAAGCTCTCTCACACACACCACACCCCAACCCACCCCCATAGGAGAGGAAAATGCAACCATAATACTATTTTTAAAACTGACCAGGATTTTCAAGGACAGGAGGAGTGTCTGAAACTTCTTTTAACTCCTTTTTCTAAACTGATTGAATTTTTACTTGATGATATCCTTTTAACTTCTCAAAATGACTGCTAGGAAAGTTATAAACTACAAAGAACTATAGACGAAGAGAGAGATCGTTAAGAGGTGTACAGATATCCTCAAAACAAAGATACTTACATACCACCACCAGACTCTGAAACAAGTACAGTAGTATGTTATGAAAGTAGCAGAAGGTGGAGGATGAAGCAATAACAACAGCTGCAAAGTACAAGACTAGCTTGATGAGAGGAGAGAAAGTAATAATTACACAATGTGTCCAAGAAGTGACCACAGGTAAATATTCAATGGCAAATCAGAAACTACCTCCTGATTAAATGTTATAAACAAAATCTGCTGTGCATATTCTAATTAAAAGGTGTAAAGAAAGACTTAACAGGTCAGATTCCAAATTTAAAGAAAAAGTCTATAAACCTTAAAATTAAAAGCACATTTTTTTCTGGCAATTTCTGCCTCAGGTGAAACTGAAGATGCTTCTTCATACATACATTGATGCCTGAGTGTCATTCTGGCACCCATACGTTTTTAGCCTTGCAATAATCCTTTGTGCCTCCCAGAACAACTCCATTTAAAACACCATTACCTCAACACCCAAACTCCCTTCTCCTGAGTTGTTCTAGCTGGCTGTCCAAGAAGAAAGAAGACATCATGTACTAGGTGGTTCCATAGGTTCAGGTGTAGCTAGTCATTCTCTAAACCTGCTCTCACAGCCCAGACGGGAAGTTGGTGATAAAGCCTCTAGATTAGAATTATTTTTCTTCCACATCCACAACACAGAAGGTAGCCAGAAGGGCAGGTTAATAGGGAAGAGACAGCCCTCCCAACCCATTAGTCCTGTTCTTGTGGTTGTACGAGAAGTAACAGAAGATAATTTGGGAGATGGCACACCCAACTCCTAATGGGAATTTTTACACCTTTACACCTTAAAGTTCCGGATTTTTCAATCTTCTGGGTTTTCAAGTTCACAAGTAAGTTCCGGATGCATTCTTCACACAAACACTGCCCTGAGGCAGTCTAAAGTAGCCGCAGCTGTAGATGTGACAGGCTGCCATGGAAACCAAGTGACCACAGTGTCTGCAGCAAAGCAGTTTACCAGGAGAACTTTTTACACACAAATGTTCTGGGAAAATCTCTATGCAGAAGTTCAAAGAGCCAGATGTTTAAGATCTGGGTGAGTGATTTAGACACACAGAAAGTTCAGGGGGTAACAGCAAACATGCAGGAGAAACGTGTGTGTAAAATCACCCGAGATGAGTCTATTTAAAGTCGCAGGTCATGGCTCAGGAAGGAACACATTTTCAAATCAAGCACAAATACTTTTTTTCTTTTTCTTAGGGCAGCTGTCCTTGAGGGCAACCCACTCTAAAATACTGTTTTAACTGTAAGACGGGGAAGTTCAGAATATATGCCTAAAATAATTCCAGTAAATCCTACAATTTCATTACTGCCTCAACTTTTGATTCTGAGAAGTACTGTCCAGTTTTTAAAATTTAGCTAAACTTTTTAACTGTTTAGTTTATTGTTAGGCTTCCACAATGAACAGAATTCTTCTTGATCAAATCAGTCGAATTTTACAGCTATTCAGTATGATCACCTTTCATAATACAGGGAAGTAAACACCAGGATGCCTCAGAGAGTTATTCTGGAACCTGTGCTGCTTAACATATTCATTAATGATCTGGAAACAGCAAACAGCGACAGAACAAAGTTTGCAGAGGACATAAAATTACTCAAGATACCTAAGTTCAAAAGAGATTGTTTAGAGTGACTGAAGGATATCAGAAAATTGGGTGGCTAGATAAAGTGTCAGATGGAATTCAACTATGGGTGCTTTCAAATGACAGTTCCGGCCATTGCCATCAACTTGTCCGGGCAGTGGTGGAAGCCATCACTCCAGCCAGAAGTAGGCCCGGCTGCCAAACAAATGTTACGGCAGCCAGGCCAGGGAAGGGGCAGGGAGATGCACAGATGTGCGTCTACCTGACCCCACTCACCCTGGCTGATGGACGGCCAATGACGGCTACCATGACACCCACCCCAGGCTGCAGTAGGTAAAGCAGCTGTGGAAATGTAACGGCACGCTTTACACCCATTTCCCAGGTGGTGCTGGCACTTAGCCCGGGCTGTGAGTTGGGAGCCTGGGCTAAGTGACAACACTGCCCAGGGAACAGACCGGGCTAACATCTGGTGGTGGTTTCTGGCATTATGACAGCCCGTGTTTCCACGCGGGTCAAAGTGTGGAATTGCGGGCTAGTGTAACATCTGAAAGTACCCTATGATAAGTGCAATGCAAAGCAATGCAAATTGGGGGAGGAGGGAATCTTTAGTATACATACACAATGCTGGGGTTTTACCTAGCTGTTACTACTCAGGAAAAAGATCTGGTAGCAATTGTGGATAGTTCATTGTTGATCAATTGTGCATCCATTCAATGCATAGCAGTAGTCCACAAACAGAACATTAAGAGCTAGTAGGAAATAGACAAGAATAAAATAGAAAATAGCATAATGCCACTATATAAATCCATGGTGTGCCCACACCTTGAATACTGTGTGCAGTCACCTCGCCTCAAAAAGAATCAAATAGAACTGGAAACGGTACAGAGTAGGGCAAGGTTATGGAATGGTTTCCAGATGAAGAGAGGTTTAAATGATTGGAACTGTCCAGCTTAGAGAAGAGATGATCAAGGAGTGGATATGATAGAGTGGCTATCACGAATGGTGGGGAGAAAGGAAAAAGGAAGCTTCAAGCTATTATGAAAAATGGTAAGTACCACCGGTACTAAGGAACACAGTGGGTGCAGCCAAATGAGCCACATGAGCTGGGAGGGCCTGATCCCCCGTGCTGCCCCATGGCGGACAAGCACTGCCAGCACACTGCAGGGCCAGCGCAGGGAGCTGGGCAAACGGTCCTCACTCGCAGAACAGCCGGGCCACTGTCAGAGCTTCTAGGGCCGACGCGGGGCAGGGCAGGGCAGGGCAGAGCAGGCTGAGGCGCCAGCCACATGAGCAGGCGTCCAGCTCTGCCCCAACTTCATCGCCCAGCCCATCCAAAATCCTGTCCCCGCCCGGCTGTAATGTGGCAGTGCGAGACAGGCAACAGTGCCCACTGCTAAAAGCTCCACCACATGGCAGGGCAGAAGGCACCCCAGCACACGGGCTGCCATAGCCTTGGGCAGCAGCCTTACCCCACTTGCGGCAAGGCTGCTATGTAACGCGTGCTCAGATTTTTTCCAAGGACGCATCACATAGCAGCCAGCTGCTTGCCCCACCACGCAGCGGGCTGAACATCTGGCAGCACCTGGGCACACAATGCATTGAATCACATGGTCTGGCTGGCCAATGACAGGTAGCCTCCCTAGGCCATCTCACGTGGCTGCACCCAATTAAGTCATCGTGCAGCAGACTTAAAACAAACAAAAGGAAGTACTTTTTCACATAACACAAATTAACCTGTGAAACTCAAAACCAGGTTAAAAAAATGTATTCGTGAAAGATAGGTCCATCAATGGTTATTATTAACCTAGGTGATAAGAAGAAGCAACCCCATGCTCAGTGTTCTTAAACCTCTGAATGCCAGAAGCTGGGACAGGGGAGGGAATCACATCACAATTGCCCAGTCCAGTTTTCACTGCATCCCATTATCTGTAACACCTTATTTTAATGGGATAATTTATCTTAAACCATTATCTGTAACTGTTTATAGATTTTATTTCACTGTTTCCATATTACCCTCTAAGCTTTAAACCTTTTGCACAAATGCTTCAGCTTCACTTGCAGACTCCTCTCCTTACACTTTCACAGTTTGTAAAGTAAGTGAAAGAGAAGCCCAGAAAGAAAGGTAGATCAGGATTCACCAAGTGCCCAGAGAATGGAACTCCTATGTGTGACTGAGAGAGAGATGAACAGCTGCTGTGGGTGCCTGTCCCCCTTCACCTACTGCCAGTTGTCTCTCTAAATCACTCCAGTTCCAGAGCGCAAATAAGATTCTAGCAATCTTGGCCGATGCTAGCCTATTGTTTTGTCTGTTTGTCTTAAGAATGTTTATTTTTCTTAGCAGGAAATAGAAATCTGCCACAAGTAAGCACTAACAGGAGCCCTTTATTAATAGGTCCCACATACAGGCACAAACAAATTGCGAAACTTTCAAAAGCATCTATATCCCACTTCCAAACTAATTTAAGCACTTAGCCTACATCTCACCACAAGTCAATGGGAATTCAGGTAAAAACAGATGTAACAGAGGGCTCAAGAAATGGACTTATTTTGTATTAATTAAAAATCAGGCTTAATAATATCAAAGAGGGACGAAACAAATGGTTTACAATAAAAGAGAGAGCACAGTAATTACCAATGTTTCACAAGATTTAGTCAGCATTGTCTAACCATTATGCTAATAGTTTTAATGTCCCATTGGTCATAATTCTGAACTACATCCAAAAGTAAATCTACTTGTTAGTGTCTCATCAATACTTTTCACTTCTGATTTCACAGCACACATCTTCTTGACAAGGCAAACTTCTTAAGTAACCAGAAATCAGACAACTAATCCAGACCCACTTAAAATCTCCCAAGGCACTATGCTTTGTTTGGGATATATTACATTATATATTACACAAACAATAGCCACCCACACACAAAAACAACAAATTGATCACCCCAACTATGTTTCTAAATTCCATTTAAAATCAAAGCTGCAGAATACCATGGCGACTCCTGTTATTTCTTACTGATATCATATTCAGAAGGTACAATTGCATGTTAAACACTTTTTCTCCATCAAGGTTATGATCTCTGTTGGTCATTCAACTATATGTATGGGGCTACAACTGTACTTATGATGTCTGATTACTGTGAATTTTTGTAGCAAATTTTTGCAAAGAAAAACTTTGCATTTACTTTTGTATGGAACTGTTTTTATTCTGATTATTTTACTTCTGCAAGCCACCAACCACTTATTCCAGAGTAGTCCCACCAGCTTCAATGAGACTACTCTAGAGTAAGCGCTTGGTGGGTTGCAGCCTTGGACTCTTATTTCAGTGTAAAGTTTTCCTACTGTTGCATTCTTTTTTTAACTTTTGACAATGGCCTGTGGTCACGTCAAAATAAAAAATTGCCAATTTTACTGTTGAATTCAGCAGCTAGATGTAAAAGCTAGATCCTTCCAGATCTGCAGGAAGAGAGTGGCAGTAAGGGTCTGGTCTATAAATAATTAAAGAGTGGGGTGTGCAATGCAAAGGAAGGGCCCTGGAAAGTCTGGATGGATTGTGTCTTGTTAATGAAGGAGGATTGCGTTGTTAACTCTGGTTCTTTACTTTTTCAGAAAACAAGAGGCAACTAGGCAGTTCTTTCCCACTTATTTGAACTCTCTTTGCCTCGACCCCTTTTTGTCTGTGCTGTTTGTTTGGCACCTGCCTCGTTGTGCGCCTGGATCACCAGCACCATTGGCGGCAGCACACAATACAGACACGGAGCTTCCGAAGTGGGACCGATTGGGGGCGTCGGGCCGGCTATTTATAAAAGGCACGGGTCACAAAATAAGAGCCATCTCTCTGCCCGGACCAAAGTACCGCTGAGCGGTGGGGGAGGATGGGTGGGTGGGTGGGTAACTGCCTGTCCTCCTTTCTCCCCCCTCCCCTCCATAGCAAACCCTGGGACAATGATCATTCCCACCCGCAGCAGCAGGCAGAACTGCACTGACTCAACCGTAGCTGAAAATGCCGCTTCTCCCTCCCTCGCTCGCTCCCTACCCAGCAGCCCAGACCCCTCTAGTCCAGCCGCCTCCCCTCTCACCTGTTAAACACTTTCCGGAGCCTCTGGCGCACGCTGGAGGAGGAGGAGGCGGAGATGCTGCTTCTGCTGCTGGCGCCGCCGCTGCCCTCCGCCGGCAGGTTCTCGATGGTAGCGACAACATGGTTCGGCGGCGGCGGCTGGGGTGGCTGCTGCTCGGGAGAGATCATCGCGGCGGCGGCGGCGGGGGGGCTGAGGATCAGTTCAGAGCAGCAGGGCGCATTCTGCGCGGCCCGGCCGGATAAGCAAGAAGGCAGATGCCGCCGAGGAGGAGGCGGCGGTAGCGGCTGCAGCTGGGGGTTGTTCTCTTGCCCTCCGGGCAGCGGCAGCTCCAGACCCACAACCACTTCCCAACCAACCCGACTCACTGTGCTGCCATGGAGCTGGGGGCGGGCTGCTGCTGCCGCCGCCGCCGCCACCACCTCTCCTCGCCCAGGCTTCTTCACATGCAGCAGCAGCAGCAGCCGCGGCAGCGAGTGATCACAGTCTACAAGCACTTTGGATGCCCCCTTTCTTTCCAGCTAGCGGTGTCCGTCTGTCTCTGGAAAGCTGCCGCTGTAGGTCCGCTTGCTCCTCTTTGGTTCCTTTCCCTCGCCTCCTCTGTCTGTCTGTGTCACACACCCACCCCGCCGTGCTCACAGCGCTCAGGTGCAGCCTCGCAGCCCGCTTCTCGGAGCCGCCGAGCACAGTCCTTTAGCCCCGTGTGGTGGTGTCTGTCTCCCTGCGTGTGGTGCCGGGCTGAAACAAGGGAGAGGCAGAGGCAGCGAGCGAACACAAGAGCGCAGCACTGGGAGCAGAGCGGGGGATGCGGAGACTGCCACCCGCCCACTCCCATCCCCTTCTCCAGCTCTATTTACACCCACCAGAGGGAGCACATGCAGAATTTAAATCCCCCCCCTTTCCGCGACTTGGGCTCCCCTCCGGGAACAGTCTGTCAGGGATTTTAGCTTCCTTTTCCCAGGTGTCGCCATCCCTTTTCACGTAGCCCTTCAGTACCACCTCTCCAGATGACAGCGGCGGCAAGCTCCTAGTTCAAAGCAGTCAGCTGACACTACTCTTACCCCTACCCCTATCCTCCCCCAGCAGGGGCTAACATGCATAGGACTCGAAAGTTGCGAGTTCATGCCCTGGTTTCTCTGGATGTCTTGTCTCCCAGCCTGAGCTCCCCACCTGTAAAAGTAGACTCGCAGGAGGACTGAGCCGAAACCTTCTAGGCTGGGGAAGTCTGAGGAAGGTTCCTGGAAGAGCAAGAAAGGACTGAAAACTGAGTCCTCTGGACTACCTATGACAAGTCTCAGTGGTACCTCATGGGGACCACTGAAACCCTCATCAAACATATCTAGCACTGTCAAACAAGCTGCAGCTCTTAACCAATAGGGAGGAAGACAAGATTTTATTCACTGTATCAAACTGTTGGAAGTGACAGAGAAATAATTAAGGGGTTGTCTGCTATTTTCGTTGGCCCCAGTAACCACATAATAAAAACTAGTATTAATAACTATATAGAACCTTTCAGGGCAGGAACTCAAAATACTTTAGGAAAAGAACCACATTTATATGCACAATATCCCCTTCAGGTAAATGTTCTCTTCCAATGAACAGACAGGTAAAACCAAGTCACACACCTGGTAAAATCCACCTTCTGAACAGCGTGTGGCAGAAGCTGCCAGGAGTTGCCCTGCCCTTTCCAGCTGACCTTCACTGACACTCTGGCTTCCAGTTGCTACTAGGCAGGATTTCGCAATACCAGGCTACAACCATGTGAGGTATTTTGAATCCTTGAGCAAATGCAATTGATCAGAACAGTAGGCATCTTTAGACACAATAGTGATCGAGTGCTTAAGACATTTGCCACGTGACTGTGCATTTTGTCTAAGCAGGACACTATTTTTGGCCACTGGTTTGGCTCCCGTTAGCCTCGCATTAACTCCTTGGTTGCATGGATGTATCGGGTGCAGAAGTTGAGTGTTTCCCCTGTCACTAACATTGTGTCTAAACACATTGGGTGGTATGTTCACAGCCATTTTTGGTCTGTCTGTCCCAAATACTCCACTCCGCACCACCTCCAAACATCTCATTTCTTGCTGCACACCATCTGTGCGCTCTCTCAGAGCACAGGGTGGGGGGGGGAGGGGGAGGCAGGGCCCCTCTGCCTCTCTCTCACTCCGGCCGAGTCCGAGAGCTGAGACAGGCAGTGGAGGGGGCCCGCCTCTCCCTCACTCCATAGCCCCCTCTGCTGCCTGTCAGTCTCGGTATGGGAATGAGGGAGAGGCGGGCCCCCTCCACTGCCTGTCTCAGCTCTCGGACTCGGACCCCCTGGCCGAGTCCGAGACAGCCAGGCAGTGGAGGGGGCAAGCAGGAGTGAGAGAGAGGCAGAAGCCCCACCTCTCCCTCACTCCATTGCCTGTCAGTCTCAGCCAGGGAGTGAGGGAGAGGTGGGGTCTCTCTGCCTCTCTCTCACTCGACTCCCTGGTCGAGAGTGACAGGCACAGTGGAGGGGGCCAGCAGGAGCAAGGGAGAGACCCCGCTTCTCCCTCACTCCCTGGCAACTTCCGGTGGTGGGTGCGGTAGTGGCAGATTTAATCTACTGCTGTGGCGCTCAACTGACTGACCCAGGAAGCCGGCGAGTGGGCCCGGCGCGGGGTCCAGACCAGTGGCGGCGGCGGCAGCAGATGGGGTAAGTGACCCGAAATGGCTGGACTTGGGGATGAGCAGAGGGGAGTACCCCTCCGCCTGTCCCCGAACCCAGGCAGCACCCCCAGACTGAGCCAGGGAATGTCTCATGGCCCACCGGTGGGAGAATAGGGCCCCGCATTTCTCCCCTGTCCTGGGCCCCACAAATCCTAAGGTCGGCCCTGCACATGAACTACAACTCCCATAACTTCATGGGAGTTCTTCTGCCAGGAAAGCTTCCAGCATGAGCAGCAGACAGGACCCTCATTAGCCCCTGGATGGGGAAAGCAGTAACGGGAGCTTATCGGGGGCAAATGTGGGTCAGACAATGGTGTCAATACAAATTCCATCCACCACCCCTTGCTGTTGTGTCTAAAAGCACTCAGTAACAGAGTCAGGTATAGTACACAGAGACATAGAGTGTGTGGTTGCTGTGTTGGTCCAAAAAGAGATGGAGATGATGAAGTAGTTCAAATTATATCTTTTATTGGACCAACTTTTGTTGATGAGAATATGCAAACTACTGTATATAAACTACCTGTAATACACAGGGGATCCTAACTTCCAGACTACTTATCTAAACTCTGGGAGACACTGCCATTATATTAACTTTTCAGAATTTAATTTATGTTAACCTTTCATGACACAAGTCTGTTTTCCCAATTCTCTTAGGTAACATTTTCACATAATTTGGCATGTACTGAAGGCAAATGGAAGTAGGATATGTACATTTCCACACCTTCTTATATAAAACATTCATTGGGAAAATACAAGATAGATGGTTTCTCTATACAACTATAAATAGAAACATTTACATAACAAAGGAAAATATGCAAAACATCAAAAGAAACAGACATTAACCACAAAATTATACCTAACCCTAATCAAACAATTTTAATTGTTTTTCCTCTTTGCAGTTTTGTGTGTCAAACTGCAATCTATGTTGTAGTTGCAAACTGCAACAAAAGAAATTTGTTTTTATTGCCTTGTCTACAAATAACTTTCCCAGGCTCTTATTATCAAAGTGTTGTCCCAGCACAAGCTCCTTTGAAGTGAATGGGCCTTGCACTAGCACAGTACTTTGAGGATCAGAGTCTCACAGGAAAATTTCCCTTTCATGTTATGTAAGATGTGAATGCATGTGAAAATTAGCATATGTTTAGCTTCTATCACATTGCTACAGAGGATTTATTTGTATAATGCTTCCACCTAGCAGAAGCTCCTGCTAAGACCTATATAGTTTATAAATGGTTAGTTTTGTAAACTCTAGGGTGCAGAACATGAACATAAGAATGTAATTTTTTTCAAGATGTATGTTTGGTATTGTTTGAATCCTTGACAGTAAGTAAGAATAGTCTGAATCAAAATTATTATGTAAACGAGATGAAGAAATCTATGAGAGGATTACAACTAGCGAAACCAATGTCGTTTTTAAATAGACCACGGTGGGGGGATGGGCGTGCGGCCACAGTGGGTATGCACCCGTTCCCACCTCCACCCATCTCTACCCACAGAGCATTGGAGCCCATTGCTCCGTGGGTGATGGATGGAGATGGGTGGAGGTGTGTGTAGCGTGGGAGCATGCACATACCCTCACCCATCCTCTGCGGCATTCACCCGGGTGCCTCCACCCATCTCCATGCAGTGAAACTGCGTGGAGATGGATGGGGGTGTCTCGTGTGAACAGGGCCCAAGTCATTACCATGTTTGGAGGTACAGCAGGGTTCAGGAAAACCACTCCCACTATTGGTGTTGGACTTGGACATCGGAGGCCAGAGTTCAAAACCCATCAAAACCCACTCAGCTCGCTCCCGTAACCCTCGCCCTTGGCTCACCCCTACCATTCGCCATCTCCGCTCCTGCACCCAGGCTGCTGAATGCCTCTGGCGCAAATCCCACTACCATGCTGACTTCCTCCACTTCAAATTCTGCCTCTCATCACTCAAGTCTGCTATCTCCCTCACTAGACAGCAGTAGGTTGGTTTGGGGTTTTTATAATAAGGTTTTTTTTATTGCATAGCCTTAGCTATTGCAAAACAAAATAATACAAATAGTACAAATCATCATCAAAGATATTAAATTAAACATATATCAAAACATAAACAATATAAGGGACATAGACAGTATACATTTGTATAAACTAAGTTCCAAATCCCTCCCCTTCATAACCAGATCAATAGGATCTTTTCTTAGTTTTTTAAGTCCTACCATTACTGGAATCACAACCACTCTGCGCGCCTGGTTCTCCAAAAAAATTCGTCTTAGTATCAATGCCTGATGAGCAAACTCCGCCACCTGTCTAGTTAAACTAGAATCTACTGGGCTCAGAAACTTCTGGAATATTTTAAATTGAGGTATTTTTTGAACCTCAGCCAAATATTTGGCTCTTAGTTCTTTAAAAAAGGAGCAGGACAATAGAATATGAGCAACTGTATCGGGGGTTCCCCTATCACAGAGAACACATAGCCTCTGTTCATGGGGAGTTCCCTTGTACCTACCTTCCAAATAGGCAGAGGGAAAGGTGTTACATCTAAGTCTAGTGAATGAAAATCTCCTAGAGTCATCAAGCCATTCGAACAGATAACTTGCACCAGCTTGAGTTGGACGGTAAAACCTATAGTCTGGGGCCACTTTCTGGACATTCATGAGGGCCATTTCCGACTGAAGCAGCTGGTCTCTCAGTCTCCTCTGTACCATCTTCCTAAAAAGATCCGGACCCACCCTCGCAAGTACCCCGCTAGAGAAGCCAATTTTTTTAATCTCTAGCTCAACCCTATCAAGCCACCCATCCAATAACCCTGCCTGTCGGGCCATACCGAAGACAGCAGTGCTATGCCTCACGCATTGAGTCCTGCTCCCAGGACCCTCGCCGCCTCTTTTCCACCTTTGGCTCCCTTCTCAAACCCCCCTGTCCTCCTCCTCCCTCTTCTCTCTCCACACAGGATCTTGCTCTCTTTTTCACCTCTAAGATTGACAAGATCCGCCTGGAAATCGCTTCCAAGTCCTCTCTCCCTACCACTCTCCCCTCTTCCCCCACCTCTCTCCTGTCCTCCTTCCCTCCTGTCTCCCTTGAGGAAATCTCCTCCCTGCTCTCCTCCTCCAACCCCTCCACATGCCTCCTAGACCCCATTCCTTCCCACCTCCTGACCTCGATTGCTTCCACCATCGCCCCTCCCCTCCTGCATATCATCAACCTCTCCCTCTCTACCGGCGCCTTCCCCAATGCCTTTAAATATGCCACTGTCTCTCCCATCCTCAAAAAGTCCACTCTGGATCCCTCTGAACCTTTTAATTACCGCCCTGTCTCCCTCCTTCCTTTTGCTTCCAAACTCCTTGAACAGGTAGTCTACTCCTGTTGCCTCGACCTCCTCTCCGCCAACTCCTCCCTTGACCCCCTCCAATCCAGCTTCGACCCCCTTCACTCCACTGAAACCGCTCTTACTAAGATCACCAATGATCTTCTTGTGGCTAAATCCAACCACCCCTACTCTATTATTGTCCTCCTTGATCTCTCTGCCGCCTTTGACACTGTTGACCACTCGCTCCTGCTTGAATCGCTTCACTCCCTGGGATTCCGGGACTCTGTCCTCAACTGGTTCTCCTCCTACCTTTCTGACCGCTCCTTCAATGTATCTCTTCCTAACTCCTCCCCCTCCTCCTTCCTTCCCCTCTCGGTCGGGGTTCCCCAAGGCTCTGTCCTTGGCCCTCTCCTCTTCTCTATCTACACCCAGTCCCTAGGCAAACTCATTGCCTCCCACTGTTTCCAATACCACCTATACGCTGACGACACTCAACTCTCTCTCTCCACTCCTTCCCTCTCCCCCTCTGTCCTAGCTCGTCTCACCAACTGTCTCCCTGATATCTCCACCTGGATGTCTCAACGCCAACTCAAACTGAACATGGTGAAAACTGAACTTATCTTCCCTCCCAATCCTTTCTCTCCCTCTTCCCTGTCAATTGCCATTGATGGGGTCTCCATCCTCCCTGTCCCCCAAACCCGTAGCTTGGGCTTCATCTTCAGCTTGCACCTCACCTTCAAACCCTACATTGACTCCGTGGCCAAATCCTGCTGCTTCTCCCTCCACAACATTGCTAAGATTCGCCCTTTTCTGTCTGTCTCCTCTGCCAAAATTCTCAGCCACGTCCTAGTCATCTCACACCTTGACTATTGTAACCTCCTCCTTGATGGCCTTCCCCACTCTCACCTTGCTTCCCTCATCTCTGTTCAACACTCTGCAGTCAGGATTATCCATCTAGCCTGTCACTTTGACCTTGTGCAGCCACTCCGCTCCTCTCTCCACTGGCTTCCCCTTCCTGAGCGTATTCTGCAAAAGCTCCTCGTCTTCACCTGCAAAGCCCTTCAAAACCTTGCTCCCCCTTACTTCTCTGCTCTGATCTCCCTCCGAACCCCTGTTTAAGCACTTCGCTCCTCTCCCATTCCCTCCCTCACTCTCCCACACCTCCGCTGCTCCCCCAACCGCCTTCGTCCCTTCTCCATTGCTGCCCCACACGCCTGGAACTCCCTCCCTGCCCTTGTCCGCCTTGCCCCCACCCTCCACACCTTCAAGTCCCTCCTCAAAACCCACCTCTTCTGCTCCACATTTCCTAACTCCTGTTAATCATTTTCACACAGGATTATCCACCTGTTATCTGCAAACTCCCATTTACTGTAACCAAGCCAAGAACGTGCACCTGAGTTCTCGCATCATTGTGAATGTTGCATTCCTTGTCTCTCCCTCTGTTCCCCCTTCCTTGTCTCCCCTCCCCTTGTCTTTAGATTTTAAGCTCTCGGGCAGGGACCATGTCTTTTTTATCCTCTGTAAAGCACCAGGTACACTTCTGGTGCTATATAAATGCTAATAATAATAATAATAATGATAATAATAATAGTAATAATAATAATAATAATAAATAATAAATAACGAACTTACTGGGTGGCCTTGAGCAAGCCAGTCACCATGTCTCAGCCTCAGTAAAACAGGGGAAATCTGTAAAATAAGAACAATGACCAACTTCACAAGGTTGTCATGAGAATGAACTAATTAAATATTGTAAAGCACTTGGAACACTAAAAGTGTTCAATAAATTGTAAATAAAATAAATAAAATAATAATAATAATAATAATAATACATAATATGGGGAAATCCTTCAGTGGAGTAAGTTAGAAAACTGATGAAGACTAAAATTATTTTTGTAGAACAGAAAGAGATATGCATACGACTATATTATTCCTGACCAAGGAAAGGAATAGCACTTTTATTAGCACAGATGTAGGTCCATATTTTATACATTCAGAGGGTGCACATTAAAACTTCAAGAATTATTAACAATTTTAGTGGTATTTCCTTTTTTAAAAGTACGTCGGTAAGATTTAGGCCTCTTTTACACGGACGTCGTCCACCCACGAACATCCATAAACACCCATCGGATGGGTGGGAGAGTGTCCGTGTAAACATCCACGAGTGGGTGGGTGCGCGTTCCCGACCCACCCACCAATACCCACGGAGCAGCCGGGAAGGAGCCAGCATGCTCCGTGGGTGGAGGTGGGTGTTCAACACCCGCCCGTCCATGTAAAAATGAAAATGTTATGTATTGATTAGGCAGTTTTAGTCATGATCAGAGACACAAGTAGGATGAGGTTTGAACAACTCAGTTCAGTTAATTTCAGCCATAGGCCTCAGGCTGACACAATCCAACTAGGCCCATGAGAATAAAGTTGTAAAAATCACTCTCTAAGCAGAAAATGTATTCCCAAGGCCACAATAAAAAATCCCAGACAGTCACTATCTTTGAGAACACAAAGAGAGGCCTGACACAAACAAAGGGAGTTTGTAAGAAAGGAGGAAGCCTCCCTTTCTAACTAGGCAGCAACTCCTTAAACCCCCCCCCCCCCATAAAACTCCAAAATAGCTTGGTGGCTATGCTCCAAGTGATAGCATAATGAATAGTCAGCTTATTCTCTGCACCTGGCAGAGGGGACCCTACAACATGCATTCTTAATAAATAAAACTATAAAAGGAAGAGCCTAGCCCCTTATCATTTGTCATCAACGCTAACGGCCACTAGCATTGCAGTGAGTCACGTGGGTCTTTGATCCTAATCGTCGCTCTCAAAGATCCAGAGACTCCCAGGCCAGCTGCCTGCTGGGCTCCCTTCCTCCTCTCTCCTCTGAACAAGTTTGCGTCTCGCACTGTGGCCTCTGACACGTAAAATATCCTAGGTTGGGTTACTGGGGTTCACAACTAGTAACATACACTGCCATGACCAGATGTTAAGTGTCTATCCAATAAAATTGAGTTGTACCCACATACTTTCGCTTGTTAATTGGCAACCTTCGATCCCGTTTGGGGTAAACTGAGGCAGCAACCTCATTTATTTCCTAACAAAAACACCCACGGGGATGGGTCCGCCAATACCACAGAGAGATGGCTAGAGAGGCCACGCAGGTGCCCCCAAACAGACATACCCACCGGGGGATATGCCGGACGTCCAACCATGAGCCCTTAAAGGAGAACCAAAACATGACATGGGTGCACCGGCCCCCAAAATGTTAGGAAGGAAAGTCTCCGACAAAATGAAGGGAGTCAGTGCCACAACACGCGCGGGATGGACCAGGGTAAGCAAATGGGCCTCGGGAGCCCAGGGGAGGGGGGTCCGACCCAACAGCATGGGGAGGTGGAGAAAAGGCTATTCATAGCACACCTCTCCCATCACAGGGCTGAGGGCATACTGCTGCACCATCTCTGCCCGCATCCCCCCAGCACACCACAGCCACGGGGCACAGGGATGAGAGCACAACGGACAGCAAGGTAAGAGCAAGGGTACCCTAACAACCAAGGAAGGGGGGGCCCGCATGGCAATGCTAGAAACCATCCTGAGGGAACACATGGTGGGCAGCTGACAGCTAACCGTTAAACCCCCCGCCCCCAGGAGAGCACCCATACACAGGAGCAATGCACCACCAGGGAGACAGTCGAGGAGGACCTCCGTGACAGTCAGGTAACCCAGCGGTGCCTCCCGGGGGGAGAGGGAAAGGATCACCCAATGTGTGCAAAAGGGGGGCTGCGGGACAGATGCTAACCCCCATGAAATACCCCCAATGGGAGATAACCTGCTCCACTGTCACCTCAACCACTGGGCGGGCCCCAAGCTGCACAGCTGGAAGGCCCCTCCCCATGCAGTACCCAAAAGGGGGAGCCCTGGTTGAGGCAGGAGACCCGAGACTTCATACGCGTGTGGGGGGGGCTGAAAAGGCCCAGCACGACCTGGTGCGCAGCTACAAGACCAGACAGGTCTATGAAGCCATCGCCCAGGAGATGCAGCAGCAGGGGTACAAAACGGATGTCACCCAGTGCATGCAGCAGGCAAAGGACTTGAGCTCCAGATATAAGTACATCAAGGACAACAATCTCAAGTCCGGCCATGCCATGTTCCATGACAAGCTGGACCGATTCCTCTGCATGGACGGGGACATAGTTGCCTCCTGAATACACGGCACCGCCTTTGCCAGAGGCAGAAAGAGGGTGAAAACTACACACACCCCTGCCTGACCCTCTGGAGCAGGTGGAGAACGCAGCCCCTGGCGAGGCCATCCAGAATGCGGGAAGGGACAGCCCTATCACACGGGGACGGAGGCGTCCCAGAAAACAGGTCCCAGTAACATCACCCTCTGTGTGCGCCCACAAGGGCGCCAGGCCACGAGGATGGGGGGCTCATGTTGAGCGGACGGACACCTGGACACCCCCCAGGACATGGAGGAATATGATCCAGGTAGTAGCATAACCACGGCCCCGGGGGAGATGGGGAGGACCCCAGCCACAGTGACCTGGGCCCAAGCCGGGCTGCAGGGATCAACTGATGGATCCCATTTCCCATTAGAGCACAAGGGTCCCTGGAGGTGCACAAGGATGAGGTCACAGTGGAGGAGGTGGTCAAGGAGGACCCGGCAGCACTGCCAAAGCCCGGAGATCAGGACAACGATGGTAGGCCAACACGGACAAGGGAAGGGATGCAGGAGATGTTGGGGCGATGTAATAGCAAATGGCACAGAGGGAGCCCCCCAAGTAATAAAACCCCCCATGCTAAGACAGGGAAGGGCTGGGGGCCACTATAGTAGCGGCACAGAACAACGCGGGTCAACGGCCTCGGACAGCCATGCAGATGTGGGGAGGAGGGCTCATGAGACATGTCCGCAATGGAGTGCAGGGACAAAAAGACCTCGGGATAATGCACGCAGGAATGGGGCCACCACAGCGGTCTGACACATATGATAGGAATACAGGGACCCCACCCTGGCAGCTGCCAGCCACATAGAGGGTCAGACACTGAAGGGGGGCAGGTAGTCCCAGTGGCAACACAGTACCACCACTAGGGGTACAGGGTATGGATATGGCAAACAATACGACCTATGGAGTAACATTTCATCCACAGAAGAGCGACCTGGTCCTGCAAGGGGTGCTGCCACCGGGAGTGCTGAGAGGAATCGGGAGATGCGAGCTAGGAATCGGCGGAGGAGAGAGGACCTAGGGAAGGAACTGCTGGAGGAAACCAGAAGGTTAGCTGAGGTGCACTCGGAGGGGATCGCCCTCACCAGGGAGGTACAAAGAGGGGAGGGGGATAGGGACCGGAAACTGTTGGCAGCAATGCTCACCCGGTCCCGCACTGAACACCTGTGGGACAGGTGCCAGGCTGCCACCCTCCACTGCGAGCTGTGCCTCGACAGTTTCGAGAGGGTGAGGGCCCATGGCCCGCTGCAGGGGACAGTTGCACGGGCCCTGGACCTCATGGGGGAGGCATTGGGGGCCCTGCGGCATGAACCCCAGTGCGACATGGGCCCTCCAGGTGTGGAAGGAGGGATGGCAGCCGACATTCACCAGCGCACCCTCCCACAGTTGCAGGTGCCCCCTCCCCAACCCTTTGGTCAACCCTGGTTTCCGCAGCAGCACCCCTTCCCTGGCCTGGTGTACAGGGTTCCCCCCCACACACATAGCCTCCCAACAACAGCCTGGGGGGGGGCTGCCCTTCCACACACCCTCCCAATTCCTCTACTGCTGCCTCCGAGACCCCTCCTCTGGGGACCACAGTCTCCTCTGAACATCCCAGCACCCCCAGGTAACCAACTGCCCATGCCGGCCACCCCACCAGCTCAGGTAAGCCGTATCACAAGGTGTGCTCAAACCGGGGGGGCGGGGGCACCAGCTGCACATCGACCTGCACAGGGATGGGTGGTGGGATTGCAGCATGAGGATCCATGGAACTCCGAGAGAGCTACACACAGGGCACTGGTGCAGGGGAGCCATATTGGGTAACAGTGTAACGGTTACATTATGCTTGAATATCGCAGGGGTCAAGACCTGAGCCTGAGCCTGGAGTGGAGCAGACGATGGATGACCGAGAGCCCAGGCCGTCAAGCCTGCACTCACTGCGGATGGCGGCAGCAAAGGGCTTCAGGGAGGCGAGCCCTGGTGGTGCACCAAAGCAGGCATGGGGACGGCCCTGAAAGAAGTAAAACCCACCCCTTGTATATAACCCCAAATAAAAGATCTGTATATATTACCTCTCTGTCGATCGTTATGTGCAGGGGGCAGCATGCACTGGGAGGGGATCTGTAGTGGACATAAGGGGTCATGTCCTGCGCCATACTGGTGTGGGACTGACACCACTCATGCCTGCCAGGAAGCGGTGGGGAAACGAAAAACCAACGGTGAAAGGGCATAGGCCTGCACATTGATACCACATTTGCGCTGCATATGCTAACCATCACAGAGTTAGCTTTCAGTGATACCGGTTACTCGTGCCATGGCTGACCGCTAGTACGTGACCCCGCTCCAAGGGAATCCACTAAATCATGACTGGGCACCTCCTAGTACTAAATCAAACTGACACATGGTGTTTGTAGTCAGGTCATATCTGTGCTTATTGGCAAAGCGTACACAGACTGTGGAAGGGGGAGAGGGGCTTGCACAGGCACGGGTTAGTTGCTTGCCATCTGGGAAACAATGCGCCTACAGAGTGCATCCCTGTTCTCTTCCAAGATGCGTCTGAATGCCCCACCCTGTACATGTTGGTACAGGGGCACAGGGCTCATTCTCTGCACCAGTGGGGGGTTATGAAGGGCAGCTTCGCTGGTCTCGCATATGTTGTGCAGAATGCAGACTGCCAGAACAAGGGTGGGGGTGTGCTCCAGATCAACCTGTATCCTGTTCATCAGAAGGCACCAACGCATCTTCAGCTGGCCAAATGTCTGCTCCACCACGCTCCGAGTGGACGATAGGTGCTCGTTTAGGAGCCTGCACTCAGGGGTGCGAGCCATGGGATAGGCCCTCATAAGCCCCGGGCTCAGTGGGTAGGCAGGCCCCCAATCACCAACGGAACCATGGAAACACCCTCGATCACCCGGTACAGGTTGGGGGCTCTCTCACCATCAAACATCCCAGCATAGAAGGGTGATGCGCGCAGAATGCACGCATCATGGCTCCTCCCTGACTGGTCAGTGTACCTGTGATCCACAACGGCCTGCAGATTTATGGAGAATGCCTGCTTCCGGTTCGGATAGTCCGTCTTGGTGTGTGTGTGGGGGGGGGTGGGGGGGGCAGATGACAGGGATGTGGGTACTGTCTATAGCACCAATACAATGGGGGAAGCCAATGTCCTCAAAGCTGTGGATCACAACCTTGGGATCCCGGAGCTGGATGACACACTTGAGTAGTAGCGCCACTATCAGGTCACACATGTCATGGAGCACCCTGTTAACAGTAGCAGTCCCCACTCCGAACTGCTCCCCAATGCTCCGACATGAATTGGGGGTGGCCAGCCTCCACACCGCCATGACCAATTACATCCCTGGGGCAGCGGATACTGCATATTGGTAGCATTCCTCCGGCGATGTGGGTTGAGGATCTCACCGAGTCGGGTAAATAGGGAGTGGTTCATGCGGAAGTGGGTCCATTCCTCGTCGGTCTAGGTGGCCAGCATGTTCTCCCACCATTCATTTGTGCGTGAATGCATCCAATTCAGCCGCTGTGTTGGAACAGTCACACGACAGCCGTAAAGGTTGAGGGGCCACCTGAATAGGACAAGCCGCATGTGCTGGGACAGTGCTGTTCCGAACATGGCATGTCGACGAGCAGAGATCCTCCTCGCCCATCGCAACGATGCAGCTCGTCGCATGTTGACTGCTCTCCTGCACCATATCCCATGGTTGTAGAAGCAGGGCCCTGGAAGAAGTAGCTCGGTCTATTGCTGGAACACCTGGGCCAGGATCACGAAGCATGTGCCCAGGACCGTTAGCAGGACGGCTCTCTCCTCTGAGGCCTCATCATCAGGTAGCATGGTAACACCAACATGCACACTGTGAGCTCCCACCACCAGAACCTGTGATGGACCACCACACAGCTACTCAACAAGTCTCTAAGTGAACAGGTGGTTTGCCCCAATCCCTGCAATGCTGTGCTCATGGCCCACTTAAGCACCCGTTCACTCAATGCCCCGTCTACTATCCAACCACCCAGTTGCAGCCTGTGCCTCCAACCCCCAAGCCCTGTGCGCCAAACACACCCACACCGTGCTTCACCTGTCCCCTGTAGCTCAATGGCTCACCCCACATACTGGAGACCGCTGCCACGGGCAAGCTGTCACGCACCCTGTCGTCCCCCTTGCTCAGCACAGACACCCTCTAATGGACAGCACCACCTCTCTACTAGTTTCGCTCCCTTTCCAAATCACTTCACACACACACCACACCTCCACCATCTTTCTCTACAAGCCACACCCATGCAATGGAATAGGGCTCCACAAGTAGTTAGGTGGCAAATGCTTGGTGCCCACTGATTGGTGCAGTACCTTGGGTGTGTTCTGCACACCTGGTTGATATCTCCGCTCACTGGGTCTAATGGACATCCTCCCACCTGCACTGGCCACCTGCACAGCAGGGGGCCCGGACCACAGCGGGGCTGCACCATTGATGGGGGTGGTCTGCCCCCCTAGTGCCTGTGACACGTCCCCATGCAATTGGTGTGTGGGATACATCAGCGCCATCCCTGTATCTTTGACAGTGAGTGAAGGATGTGGCATTGTGCAGTTGTGCACACTACAGATATGCGGTATCCACAGCCTCATTAGCTCCATGCTGCAACCAGCCGTGGCCTTGTTCTCCTGTCATCACCTGTGTTGGAATGTGTCTGCCCTGTGCGTGGGTTAGGGCTTCACAGGGCCTAGCAGCCTGCCCACTATCAGGTTTGCAAGGTCACCCTCTGGCTAGCGATGCACTGTTCCTGACACATCGCTCATTCCCAACTGCTCTCTGTGGAACACCATTGCACTCCACCACCCAGCCCTTGAGCAGGTCATGGCAGGTTGTGGAACGGGCCCCGAGGCAGATGGTTGTGCCAGGGAGGAGTGGTCGGCATGTGCCAACATGCTTCTGGGAACGCTGTGGCAGAGCCGCGATGTCCAGCTGCTGCTGAGCAACACCCTGTCAGTGGCCGATGGAGTCAATCTCCTGTCACGGTACATGTGACTGATGGGCCAGTCATTCGGGGGTCTGTATTGCCGGAGATGTTCCGGGGAACTTGGCTTCACCCTCCTCCAACAACCTCTTTGGGGGCACCCAGCTGCCGTTGTGGTGCTGTGGATTGCACAGGAGATCACGGCTGTTCACCTGGTGGCTGCTCGCAAAGACTATGGACTGGTCCTCCAGGTCGGAGGTCCCCCTGTTGCTACCGACTACGCCGACATTCTACTGCATGCCCGTGGCATATTGCAACTGCGATCTGATTGCCTAGCCCTTCTTGGGGAGCTAGGCTTGCTACCCCCCGATGTTGGTGGCCCCCTACTGACTGGAACCTCTACCGCATTGGAGCTGGGTGCCCTGTGAGTGGTGCTGAACCAATCAGATGTCAGGGCTGCAGCTGCCACAGAGAACCACCTCTTGCCCCGCTTCATGGTGGATGCCCATATGTGTTCCCGGGGATTCCGCAGGGGCCTCTTCACCTGGGAGGGTCTTGTCCAGGGGCCGATGTTTACAGAGCACCCTCCGGCCACTCCCTGATATGGCTGTCCCATCCTCCCAGTCCATGAATACGTGTTCCCTGTGACCGGGCTGTTCCTGGCCTCCCCATGGACAGTGCTGCTCCTACCCATATACTGTTCAATCCCTTTGGTCTGTTTCCCCGTCTGCCGGGCCCCATCATCGCTTCTGTAGCATCTTGCGTCCACCCCGGTTGTGTCATTGACCAACTCCATCCCTATTTGAGCAGGTACATCGGTGCTCTTACCTGATGGTTGGGTGGTACACCCACAGGCCTTCGATCACTTGTTGCCTGGCCTCTGTGGGCCCGTTTCCCCACCCCTACCCCCTTCCCCATCTCAAATAAAGACCATGGCTTGGACTGTAACTGCTACTGTGCTTGTGTGACTGTGTACTGTTCCAGGTGCCCCTCACATGGCTGCATCCATCTCCGTGTGTGTGGTTGTGTGGTCTGGGCCCGGGGGTGTGCCTGTCCAGGTGCTCCAGAGGTTACTGGCCCCATACTGATAACCCTTTTGGGAGCATGCCCTCAGTACCACTGTTGTGGTACCGTGATTCGGAGTGCTAGGGTTCACGGTTATAGTCCCAGTGTACAGGGGCATGGGTTCTGTTGTGGTGTGTGGCCGGGCCCGGGGTGTGTGGGTTGTATTTGGGATCAACAGGGTTGTCAGGTAGCAACCTGTGCTGTGTTGCGTATTCCCCTGGAGGCTCCCTCATGGATCGTGGGTTCGGACTGTGTGGTGGTGGGGGGCCATCGCTTCCTGATGACTGCACAGTCCTTGATGTGTCAGTTCCCTCCTGGTGGCATGCGACCCTGTGCGTGCCCACTGCCTCTGTGCAGCCCCCAGATATTCCTTGCGGTGTGGTTGTCACCCACCGTGGGTGCTTGGCTGGCCTGTGGTGCATGTGTTGATGAATGAACAAAATTTTATTGTATGGCGTTAGCCGTTACAAAAAGGAATAAAAACATACATCACAACAAATGGGCTCAACAAATACATGTATCAAATTTTCTCGACACATACTATATATTGACTAACATGTTGACTAGCTATTCCTAATTAACAAGGTACAATACAGGTAAGTACTCACACTTTTAGTGAGTTCTTCATTCCGACCCACAAGGAGGAATAAAATGTTCTGCTTAATCGTAATGTGTTGCATGTGTTGTCTGTGCCACGGCTGTGATAGGGCTGTCCCATGGCAGTGCTCTCTGTAGTGCACCTGTGCATGGGCCAGTGCTGGGTGCTGGCCCCAGTCCCTCCCTGCTGGCTTTTGTTGACCTGCAGGCCTTGGCACACACTGCCCTCCATATCTGGCGGTTGCTTCCCATTGGTTTGGCTCCTCACAGGGACTACCCAGGCTACCGCTGCTCCTGGCGCCCCCTATTGGTACCCCCCCCATCTCCACTGTTGGCGATGGATGGGCGACGGGAGAGATGGGCTGCTGACCATGAGTCCGGCCTGTTTCTGGCCCAACAGTTGCCCGCCTGTGTTCCTGCTTGATCCCCGCCGGTGTGGTGATGGCATGGGTGACCCGGCGTTCATGTTTGGGGTGTGAGCGCTGTGTGATGATTGTCCCCTGATAACCCCCAATGGTTACTTTTATATTGTATTGAGTGTTTTAAATTGTTTTTATTGTATTTTATTGTTGTAAGCTGCCCCGGGCTGCATGGCAGGAGGGGCGGGATATAAATGTATTAAATAAATTAAATAAATAAATAATACTTGCACCCTTTCCCCTTCTCCCTCTTCATTCTTCCTTCTAGCTGCTCTGGTCGTATTCCTGGCTGTGATTCGTATGGGCAGATAGCCGGACAGCTCCAGCGTGTGTCCTCAGAGCTCCGTGTTGGGCATGGATCTACGAGGAGATCAGTGAATGTACTGAGTGTACTACGCCCTCCCCCCTGATGTCTGTGTGGGGCTCTTAGTTGTTGGGGCCCTTGGACCGTCCTAATGGCTTGCTCCCTCTTCCTCTCTCCCTTAGTGCAGGCGATGATAGCTGAGTGGACAAGGGAGCAGAAGGAGGTTCTGGAGCTACTATTGCACCTCCTACAGAGGGTGCACCAGCTCGACCATGCCCAGGTGGATTGCTGGAGCTGGGTATGGGGTCAGCATCCCTACTGAGGGTGGGAATCTGCCCCATCAACCCTCTCTGTGCTGCCTCCCCAGTTCCCTTGTCCCTGTTTAGTGTTCCGCTCTGTTTTCCCTTGTTATTGAAGTAGCTTTGCTCCCTTCTCTGGTTGTGTGTCTTCTCTTTCCCCTTGTGCTGGTCTATTGTGTTGGTGCCTTATGGTGGTTGTGCCATGGTTGCCTGGCAGGAACTGGGTATCTCGAGCTCCCCCCCTTCCCGGTGATTGTGCTGCAGCTTTAACGGACCCCTTGGGGTTTACCCTCGGTTCCCTTTCCTGCGGGTTGTGGCCTCTTGGCTGCATGTATTGCCTTCCTTTTGGCTTCCTCCGGCCCTGTCACGCTGCCCCCCCTTCCCTCTGGTCCCCTGGGCCAGGAAGCCACCCCCTTGTCAGTTGTCCTTGTGCCTTCCCCTCTCCCTGCCTTGGTGTTGGTCTCCCCCTCAGTCACGTGCATCCGTGGTTGGTGTTTGGTGGGCAGCTGTGGCTTCGCTGCCGGTTGGTGTGTTCTGGGGTTACTTCCCCCCCAATGTCCCCTGTCAACCTGGCTGTGGTGTGCGTTTCCGTGCCTGCCACCATGACCGTATATGTCCCATTCCTGGCTCGCTGTATCGGGGTCTTGGGATTGTGTGTGCGGGGACTTTGCTGGAGGGTGGGGGTTTGTGTTTGGGTCCCCTGTTGCCTCAGGGCTTGGCCTTTCCCCCAGTGCCCTTTCCTGCCCTGCCCCCTGCCCCCATATTTGGGTCCCCCCACTTCCTTGGGCATGCTGCCGTTCCCTGTGTAGTTGTGTTCACGGTTGTGTGTGGGCGGGTTCTGGTTTGTGGGGGGTCCGTGGTACCCGGCTGTCTGGACTTTGTCTTGGGGCTGGCCAGGGGCCACTACTTTGTCTCTCCTGTCATCCCTGCTCCCTCCAACCCTGCCCTCACGAGGTCTGGCAGTTCAGGGGCAGTGCTACGTGCCGCAACTTCATTTGCCCTCAGTCGGCCATGTTGGCTTGTCGCTGTGCTGGGATTCCCCTTTGGTCGGTGTCTCGGCTGTCTGTGTAAATGTCATGGGTGTTTGCTCGGTGTTACCCAGGGTGTGGGTTTGCCAGCTGGGTGTGTGTCAGCCCATTCCCTTCCGTCCCACACACCCCCTCCACCGCGGCGCTGTCCATGTAAATGTCTCCTGACTAGGTGCCTCTGGGTGTTCGCTGGGTGTGCTCGCCCACCCATCTCCACCCACCAGACTGGCTGCGGCATCCGTGTAAAAAAGGTCTCAGTCCTCCAGTAGATGTCTGCAAAATACTTCAAGCCTTCAGATAGAAGGTGACATTGACCCCCAAACTATTTGCTCCAGTATGACAGCTCTTATATAAGACACACATTCATTCATTTATCTTCAGTGATTCTTTTAGGCTAATGTGCCAGTTTAATACATTTGAACAGTGGATTTTGCATACTTTGACTTGCGTTGACTCAAGTTAATGGAGTGAAAAAA
The DNA here is from genome assembly GCA_003113815.1 of Sphenodon punctatus. Taxonomy (NCBI): domain Eukaryota; kingdom Metazoa; phylum Chordata; class Lepidosauria; order Sphenodontia; family Sphenodontidae; genus Sphenodon; species Sphenodon punctatus. The sequence goes on along the minus strand of QEPC01004333.1, from coordinate 1,176,024 downwards.
AAAGATCAGCCGCATGCGAATGTATAGCTGAATTCTGAAATACTAGAATACCACTTCTCGGGTCAGTCACCATGATAAGACTTTATTTTTATGGTCCTGCATATGCACCGCTGAATAAATGAAGATTTGTATGGGTTTCCTTCAATGGAACAGATTTATTACTATTTAAACTTTTATTTGACATATAATAAAATTACCTCCACTGTATACTTCAATTTATTATCTTGTCATCATCCATACTAAGTAGGTACTACTTCAGAACTACCAACCCTCCCTCCCCATCTTATAGGGTGTTTTTACACGAGACGTCCCCACGCATGGACACCCACTATCCACGTGGGGGAGCACTCATGTTAATTAGGTGGGGGGGGTGCACGCTCCCATGACCCCACCCCCACCCCATCCACACACTACAGAAAAAGCCAGAGTGTCCCCTGCGGGAATGGAGTGGGCGGTGTGTGGACAGGGGCAGTCATGCGTGGGGCCGCTTATTTGAAGCACTCCCACACACACAATGCACCCATACCCACCCTACGCACTGATTGCAAACACACACACCCATCTGTCTTGTGTAAAGACACTCATACATTGACATCAATTGTAAAAGGTCAATAAGGCTCTAGTTTGCAGAAACAGACGTGAACATTTGAGTCTTGTAGGTACAACCACTGCTCAGCCCAGTAACAGTTTCCGTCTTCTTCATGTTCTTTTAAGCAAACCACAGTACAGTTACTCTTATTTGATAACACATCTCTTCGCCTTCCTCATTACTTAACTAAATGTCAGCCTGAAGTACTTCTTGATTTAAAAGTGATTTGGTTTCTACTTGCCCAGAATTAATATGTTTTGCTTAAATTTACATGAAGCAATAACAACCCTTTCCAGTCTGTCCAGTGCTCAGAAATGTGCAGAATAGAAGCATGGAAGACACAACAAAATAAGAGTCAGAAACTGGACTGGCAACTGGCTGGAATTAGAGAAACAAAATACCAAGAAGGCCAAGCTGAGTTGTTTGTTTTTTTTAGGAAGGTTTTCTTATTTACAGTGGTTTTCAAATTTTACAAACTGCACTCCATTCCTCTCATCTGTGGTACTTGATGCCTCTCCCCACTACACGCAGATCTCACTACCCTTCTCTTTCTGCCTCCCCCCTTTGTCCCACTGGACGAATTACAGGGGGGCCAGGGAGCCCTGGCATGATTTAATCGAGGGCCCCCTACCTTTTTCCTTATAATTCAAGTCCTGCTCTTGCCTTGCAACCTTCACATGTCCTGTTTCCCCTTATCCCCTTCCTCCCTCCCCACATTCTTCCATTCCTGCTCTTGCTACCATAGTTCTCCTAACACAGAGTGGCTGAACTTGAGAGATTTCCAAAATGTATACTTACTCACGGAACACAGGTTTTGTTCCCCCTCTCCCCCCACTCCCAGGTCGGTCAGACAGGGGTGTAGCTAGGTGGGAATGGGCGCTGGTGCAGACAATGGAGTGGGCCCCTACTGGGGCACTCCACTCCAGTGTGCACATGCACTCTACATGCGCATGGGCCCCCCCAGGCCCATGGGCTCCAGTGCGGCTGCTCCCATTATAGCTATGCCTCTGCAGTCAGAGATAGAATTTCAGGTATGGCAGTTGCTCCCCATCTCACCCACCCACCCACCAGGATACATTATACATGTGCGCAGGGCCTACCCCTCTGGGTTAAGAACTAATTCCCTTAATAGGTTTTTAATAGGGTTCAGAATTTACAATAACTCTATGTGCACAAAGAAAGGTCCTAGAAATCACAGAATCATAGAGCTGAAAGGGACTCTGAGGTTCATCTAGTCCAAACAACGGCTTGGATACAGGGTGACTACAGTTACAGCATCCCCAAAAGATGGCTGTCCAGCCTTTTCCTGTTAGGAAATTTGTCCTGATATTTAAGAAAATCCACCTTCCCGTAATTTAAGCCCATTATTTCTAATCCTGTCCTCTGTAGCGATGAAGAACAGCTCCTTGCCATCTTATCTGTGGCAGCTCTTTTGACATCTGAAGACTGCTAACATGTCTCCCCCTTAAACTTCCCATTGCTAGGCTAAACCTATCCAGTTCCTTCAACCTTTGCAAAGACTTGTTTTCCAGACCCTTTAACATGTTTATCGCCTTCCTCTAAGCCCACTCCAATTTGTCAACACAATTCTTAAAAGGAGTACCCAAAACTGTACATAATATTCCAGGTGAGGTCCGACCAATGCTGAAGAGATTCCATTTATTTACACTTCTATCCTGCACATCCCCTCAAAGCTCAGAGTGAGTTACAATGTATAAAAACATCTATACAAGTACATAAAATAAATAAACATTGAAATACCTGAATAAAACAAATAAGAACAAGATAAAATCCCAACCCACAACACCCCAACACTCCCTTCCCTGTCAAACACCTGGCCAAAACAAGAAGCTCTTATATTGCTTCTGGAAGATGAGCAGGCTGAGGCTCAGACAAATCTGCAAGAGAAGGGAGGGACAACCACTGTGAACACCTCTTTGCATGCCCTTATTGCATGCCCTTGAGAGTAGGGTGGTACCTGGAACATGACGCTCCTGGCTGACCTCAGAGGCCATGATGGGACCCGATGGGAGAGGCGTCTTTCAGACTTTTTTACTTCCACTGAAGTAAAACAAATTCCATTCAAATCAATGGTATTCCTCAGTCTTTCTGCTAATTGCCGTGTACGCTATCACACTATTCAGTAGTTTAAGAAACAATAGCAGGGGCGGCTGGTGGCTTTTTAGTTTGGAGGGGCAGTAAGGCTGTCTGGCCCGCTGGCGGCTTTGCCGCCGGTGGGCCAGCAAGTCAGTGGGCAGAGCCAGGACAATGGTAGGCGGAGCCAGGGCAATGGTAGGTGGAGCCAGGGCATAACCAGCAGCAAGGAGTTCCCAGGGTTAACATCAGATGGAAGAAAACACAGTCTACAATGCACATCAAGCTTAAAATGAATAATGTATAAACCACAAACACAGGGAAACACTGGCAAAACACTGGCACAAAACAGCAGCAAGGAGTTCCCAGTGTTAACATCGGATGGAAGAAAACACAGTCTGTTGCAGGGTGGGATGCTGGGTGGGGTGGGGAACAGCCTAAGGGTGGGATGCAGGG
>QEPC01004333.1:1091197-1149543 GCA_003113815.1 Sphenodon punctatus | reverse complement strand
CCCATTCAATAACCTTCCCTAAAAAGGGAAGGTTAGAGACCGGCCAATAACTGGTAGGAGCATCAGCGTCAAGAGATGGTTTCTTGAGCAGGGGCCTAACCACAGCCTCTTTTAGGCAGTCAGGCACCAATCACCCAGCCAGCAACGGCCGTAACGTCTCCTGGCTAGCTTTCACCAGCCAGGACGGGCATGAATCTTGCTCACAAGTAGTGGCATGAACAAATCCCAACAAGGACTCCACATCGGCAGGTGCCACCATCTGAAACTGATCCCACAAAACAGGACAGGACAGGGCATCCATAGCCCCAAGATGATCCTCTGCAACAACTGCGGTACTGGAATCGTGGTGGATGCGAGTGATCTTATCTACAAAGTACACGATAAACTGGTCACAGCAGTCACTGGATTGCTCCAGGTCCAATTGGAGGCAGGCAGGACTGACCAAGTCTTTCACCACCCGGAAAAGCTCTGCTGAACGTGACTTTGCAGATGCAACTGCTTCTTTGCTGCCTGCACCGCCACAGCATAGGTCTTTAAACTGCTCTTATGCTGTGATTGATCATACTGGTCGCGAGACCGGTGTCACCGTCACTCTAACCGCCTGCTCTCCCACTTCAAACACCGCAGGCCCTCATGAGGCAGTTGAATGGGTGGGATGGGATGTGGAGGATTGGGTTATCTAGATATGTATTTTAGGGTGTTTTTCAACAATATGGGGTGGGGTTCGTGATTGGTGTGGGAGGCGGGTACACGAAAGGCAAGGCAATAGCAACACATATTGAAATCTGGCTTTTCCCGGAGTGTCCTGTGTGTGGGTCACAGGAGCGTGCAACCCCACGCAACCATATTCAAACAAGACCTCCCCCACCTGTACAGTGAGTGTCCATGAGTGGGGGTGTCTCATTTAAAAACACCTTTAATAAGATAGGATATTTGAGCCAAGGGTGGGTCTTACTGTACTACAATGTGTACTTACAGTATTTTATTGTAATTTTTATATTGCTTATTTTATTTTGTAACCTGGTCTGAGCCCTTAGAGGATAAGAGGAGCTAGATATTTAAAATGTACCGTAATGTAAATAAAATGGTAGGCAATTGCCTGATGGTTTTAATTTTTTATTTATAATATTAAGCAATATTTACTAATTTGGATGAGGGCTGAAGAAAACTAATTGTTGACACCACTCATGCAATGAGCTTAAAAGAATATAGAAGTCCTCCACTTGCATTCCGAGTTTTGCTACATGGATAGATTCCTACATATTTCATCCGCCAACAAATTTCAGCAGGGAATTGTAAAGTCTATGTAAAAATTTCTACTAGAAATTACTTGCTGAGATAAGCAGCTATTTTCAAGGGAACTACTTATTTTATTTTACCAGTTGCACTAGAAACCATGTAACCACTCTGGAGAATTACCAAGCAGCTTTTACCTTTTCTTCACTTTCTAAAAAAAATATTAAAAAATTAAAATAAAAAAAGAAAATAACTAAAAACAAAGCCAAAAAACGTATAGCAATGAAGCAGCGTTTATCTACACAAGACAAGCAGTGAATCTGCATGCACAGTCATTATTTTAAAATGATCTCAGAACATTTCATGCAATCTGTATTTTATGCGTTAATGTGACATGTCTTGAGAAGGAAAACGATGATGAACGAAGCTGTTTGTCTTACTACAAGGTCATTTGGCCACATGGGTTATAAGTACAGTATAGCTTAAGTATTACATTGAAGTGTTAGAAGTTAGCAATTTGCTGCATCAAAATAAGGAAGAAACACCCAATTTAAATTAAGCATCAATGTACTTTGTTTTTATTAGGATCAGATTACCTTGATCACAGAAGCATAACTATGAAGGAATGGGCCCTGGTGCAGAAGATGGAATGGGGCCGTTTCAATGCCCTCTGCTCATCTGAACATTTCACTCATCCAGGGGCAAGGAGTGTCTCTACATGTCCATTTTTAAATGAGCACAGCTGGGCGGGGGGGGAGGGGGGGGAAGGGGGCGGCAGGTCCGCATCCCACGCATGTGCAGCAAGTGGTGAGGGATTCAAACGGGCAGCGCCCATGGAGTCCATGACCCACACCGACCTGGCCTCCACCCACAGTACAAATGGACAGCCATATCACTAGTCAGGCCAAGAGTCCCCACATCAACACACACACACACACCCTGCATAATGTGAGCACATGGCAGTTTGTAGGTAAGTGAAGCCACTGCAGCCACGTCCACCCACCCTAAGCAGGAATCTGGGAGGGCGGACCCATGCACCCGCTGTGGCACACAGGGCTGGCCGCTAGCCACAAGGGCACTGGGCGACAACACATGAAATCCCGGGGCATGTCACACAACCCACGGGCAGCTCAGGAACACAAGGAGACCAATGGGACAGCAGTCAAACACCATTCCACAACTCCCTCCCCAGCAGGCTGACAATCCAGTCCCAAACATATGCCCCACATAGCACAGAGTCCAGGACAAACACCGACAGGGCCCGGGGCCCTGGGGATCACAGCCTCTGGGTGATGAAACCCATGATGCAAACAGGATGATTTAGTGACTGTCAGCAGTCGGGTTCGCCTCCCCGCACCCCGATGCACTTCGTGGCAAGGAAGCCCCGTCCCGCTGGGGCCGCAGCCCCAGCTACAGCCAAGCATCGCACCGACGCCGCCTGTGGCTCCGCCCCCTTTGCAAGCCACACCTCAGCAGGGGCCTGTGGAGCATGCAATGAGACCACGCCCCCCTCCTCGTCGATCTGAGCGCCTGCAGGCGCGTGCAGGGGGCGGGGCTAGACCTTTATAAGCTGGCAGTTTGCTGAGCTCTGTGCCGGTGAACAGAGCTTGTGTGTCTGTGGAGACTGGCCCCTTGCCTGAAAGCTAAGTCCTTGCCTTTGCGTGTGTTGCTATTGCCTTGCCTTTCGTGTTTCCGTTTGTATTCCCCTCTCCCTGTACTGTGTCTTCCTGTATACCCCCTTGTTGATTGTGTATAGCCCTGAGCAATTGTGTGTTGATAGGACCCTTACCCCTTTTGTCCCTGGTAAGCAAGAACGGGTGCGAGGGCCTGCGGGCCAGGGTGCTTCTGCCCCTCTCCCCTCCTGGGTCAATTTCCCTATCCCTTTCCCCCTCAGTGTGAGAGTCCTGGTTCCATTTCCCTCCTTCCCAGGGTTCCTTAACCTTGCTCCCTTCACCTCCACCTCACCAGTGCTCCCCCTTGTGGCTTTTGAATGTGATGCATGTGTGAGCCTTTTCCCTTTGAATTGCTCTGTGCCCTATGATGATAGGGGCCGAAGCTCTTGGTGCGAAAGCATACTGAGCGGCCCACATACTATCCTGACGGGCAACTGGGAGCCTCGAGTGTCGAAACAGAGCTATTTGAGCCCCCTCGGAGCGTGTGGGCATCCTTACCCTTGTGTTTCCTTCCCTTCCTACCCCCTCCCACTGACAGATTCACCGGCCAACCCACACGCCCGACTTATTCCCATGGAGGGTTCCCCGGAAATAGGCGAGCTGGTCCGCGCCGTGCAGACCCTGGTTATGCAGGTAAAGGATTTACAAGACCAACATGCAGATCTCGCCGCTGCAGTAGTTCAGCGGCAGCTGCCCGCCGCTCAGGCAGCAATGATGTTGGCGGCCCCGGTGCCGCAGGCCCCGGTAGTGGTAGCGGCGGAGGCCGCGGCAGCGGCTCCTGCAGCTGCGGCCCCCCTACCCCTGGGGCCCCCCGCAGCCCGAGAACCCCGAGGGCCACGCATAGAAAGGTTTTTGGGAGATCGCAAGATGTGTCGTGCATTTCTGGCCCTCTGCGACCTCACATTCACCACCCAAGCAGCCACCTATTCCACAGATGCCCTAAAGGTGGCTTTTGTGATTGGGAACGTAGGAGGGGTTACCTTGGAATGGGCCACCAATTTGCTAACTAGCCACAGCCCCCTCTTAGCGGATTACCCAGGATTTCTGCGAGAATTCCGCTTTTTATTCGATCACCCTCATCGACTTCAGGATGCAGAAACCGCCATGTTAAATCTGCGACAAGGACGAACGCCTTTGATGGAATACATCACCCAGTTCCAACAACTCGCCCTAGAATTACAGTGGTCAGAAAGCGCCCTGAGGGTGCATTTTCGCAGGGGACTTGCAGAGGACTTAAAGGACCAACTAGCCTACGTTGCCCTCCCAGACACATGGACGAGCATGGCCGCCCTCGTCCTCCAAATAGATGCACGGCTACTGGAGCGGCGGAGAGAAAGGCGCCAAGAAGGAAGAAGCACCCCATTATGCGGGATTCCCTTTGTATGCCCTAATCCAGACCTTGTCGCCCCCGCCAGTCCAGAGGCTGAACCGATGCAGTTGGGCGCACCTCGGGGACCCCTCACGGCAGAAGAACGGGAGCGTAGACGGCGGACACAAGCATGTTTTTACTGTGGGGATATGGGGCACTTCATTCAAGACTGCCCTGCACTGCCTCCCTCCCGGCGGAGCGGCGGGAAACGCCAAGGGTCGGGATGGACCGGGAACATCTCGACCCTGAAGGTTATCCCGTCCCTCACCTCTGAGGCCTCGTTGCACTTGCGAGTTCCCCTCATGGTGGGTCTCACCTCCAACAAATCTTTGATAGTCTGGGCCCTGATAGACTCGGGGGCCTCCGCCAATTTCATAGATGACAACTTTATACGAGCAGCGCGAATTTCTCTGCAGCCCAAGGAGAGGCCTGAAGCCGTGCACAGTATTGATGGTTCTCCTCTTGTCTCGGGCCTGGTCACCCACCAAACCTACCCCCTCCCCTGTACCGTGGGAGCCCATCAGGAGCTGCTCTCTTTTGATGTAGTGCGTACACCAATGTTTCTTGTTGTCCTAGGACTCCCATGGCTTGCTCAGCACGACCCCCAGATTCAATGGGCCCGGCGGCAGCTGCAGTTCACGTCTCTATATTGCAAACAACACTGCATACAAAACGCCCCACCGCAATCCTTGCGGACGGCAGGCAGCAGTAGCAGTACAACATCTAAAGAAGGGCTCCCCCCTGAATATAAAGACTTTGGGGACGTCTTCAGCAAGATTCAGGCGGCCCAACTCCCGCCGCGACGCCCATATGACTGTCCCATTGAGTTGACACCAGGGGCGGAACCCCCGTTTGGGCGCATCTACGCTCTCTCCGCACCGGAATTAACGGAACTACGACGGTACCTGGAGGAAGCTCTTAAGAACGGGCACATTCGGCACTCAACATCCCCCGCAGGGGCCCCCATCTTCTTCGTGGCCAAGAAGGATGGGGGCTTGCGGCCCTGTATTGATTATCGTGGCCTCAACGCCGTTACGATCAAGAACCGTTACCCCCTGCCCCTTATTCCGGAACTGTTAAACCGTTTGCAAGGAGCACGGATTTTTACAAAGTTGGACCTTCGAGGGGCTTATAATTTACTTAGGGTTCGTCGAGGAGATGAATGGAAGACGGCCTTTCGCACCCGATATGGGCACTTCGAATATCTTGTCATGCCATTCGGCTTGGCCAACGCCCCAGCTGCCTTTCAGCACTTCATAAACGACATACTTCGGGACGTTTTGGACACCTTCGTTATCGCCTATCTAGACGACATTCTTATTTACTCCCCGTCCTATACCCAACATGTGCAACATGTCCGACAAGTGCTGCAGCGCTTACGTAAGCAGAAATTGTACTGCAAACAAGAAAAATGTGCATTCCACTGCTCTACGGTGGAATTTTTGGGGTTCGTTCTAAGTCCTGAAGGAATACAAATGGACCCCAAGAAGGTCCATGCGATTCAACACTGGCCGGCGCCCAAATCCGTTAAGGCTCTTCAGCGGTTTCTAGGTAGCGTCAACTACTACCGCCAATACGTACCGCGTTACGCCGATGTTACCAGCCCCCTCACTTTACTCTTAAAAAAGAACCAACCCTACGTATGGACCCAGGAACAGGAACACAGTTTCCAGTTCCTGAAAGAAGCCTTTATGCAAGCCCCCCTTCTTCAGCACCCGGACTTTGAGAAGCCCTTTAACGTCGAAGCTGATGCCTCCAGTGTGGCCATAGGAGCCGTCCTCCTTCAACCAAGCACTGGGAAATTGTGTCTCCCCTGTGCATACTATTCCCGTCAGTTGTCGCCTGCTGAAAGGAACTATACCGTCTTTGATCGGGAACTTTTAGCCATTAAGGCAGCCTTTGAAACCTGGCGGCACTACCTGGAGGGGGCCCGACACCCCATAACCGTAACTACGGACCATAAAAATCTCACGTTTCTCCAAACGGCCCAGATTGCAAATCCCCGTCATGCCCGATGGGCGCTCTTTTTTGCACGTTTTACGTTTATTATCCAATTTCGGCCAGGGAAGATGAACCTCTTAGCAGATGCCTTATCTCGATATCATGAAGGGAAGGAGGCCAACGCGCGACCCAAGGGGTCCATTCTTGAACCTCGGGTATTCACGGCTAGTACCTCCTTCCTTAAAGGCTTGCAACAGGCTTCCATTCACGAAATTCAGCCGGCTGAAGACAACGCCCTCACCTTGGAAGGGGGGCTCTACAAAAAGGGACCACAGATTGTGATACCACCTTCCTGTCAAGCCCAGGTACTATGGGCCCACCATGACGCCCCTCTGGCTGGACACCCTGGAATAGCACGTACTTTAGCACTGCTGCAGCGCCAGTTCTGGTGGCCGACGATGGCTGCAGATGTGCATCGCTATGTCCAAGCTTGCATAGTCTGTGCCCGCACCAAGGTGCGTAGGAAAAGCCCCGTGGGTCTCCTTCAAGTTTCCCCGCCACCCGGCGGGCCTTGGCAACGAATTGGGCTTGACTTTATAGTGGAACTACCCCCCTCACGAGGGTACAACACCGTTTTGGTCATAGTAGACCACTTCACAAAGATGGCCCACTTTGTGGCCTGTAAGGGCCTCCCCACGGCGCAACGCACAGCCCTCCTGTTTATTAGACATGTAATGAAGCTCCATGGCTGGCCAATGGAGATCATCAGCGACCGAGGAACGCAGTTCATTTCCCGGTTCTGGACAGCATTGTTTAGGGCTCTCCAAGTTCAGCTGAAGCCCACTACTGCATACCACCCTCAAGCTAACGGGCAGGTGGAGCGGGTCAACCAGTGCCTTGAGCAATACTTGCGGTGTTACATTGATTATCTCCAGGACGATTGGTACTCGTGGATCCCTATAGCAGAATTTGCTTATAATAATGCCCCAAACGCCTCCTTGGGCAACTCTCCCTTTTTTGTCTCGTATGGCTATCATCCCCAGATGACTACTCCCGACCTTCCCACAATCACGGTCCCAGCGGCAGGAGCGTTAGCCCAGCAACTACAACAAGTTCACATGCTAGCCAAAACAACGCTGGAGAAGACACGGCAAGCTTACAAAAAAACTGCTGATCGCCATCGACGTCTCGCCCCAGCCCTGCGGCCTGGAGACCTGGTGTGGTTGGATCGTCGCCACTACCCCTCTAAACGACCTTCTTCCAAACTAGATCATCGATTCCTTGGCCCCTTCCCCATCTTGAAACAAATAAACGAGGTAACTTATACCCTTCAACTTCCCTCTACCATGCGCATCCACCCTACCTTCCATGTCTCACTACTCAAACCTGCTGGCATGATGGACCCATCCTCCATAGAAGAGCCCAATACCGAACTTGAAGTACTGGACTCCGACCCGAGTTACGAGGTCCGTGCTATTTTGGATGCAAGACTCCGTCGTGGTAGGCTTCACTACCTGATCGACTGGCAAGGCTTCGGGCCCAGCGAGCGCTCCTGGGAACCCGCGTCCCACGTCTCCGCCCCCCGCCTCGTGCGCCTCTTTCATCGCCGGCACCCAGAGAAACCCGGACCGGCGCGATGGCGGAGGGGGGGGCCTCGAGGGGGGGGTACTGTCAGCAGTCGGGTTCGCCTCCCCGCACCCCGACTCACTCCGCGGCATGGAAGCCCCATCCCGCTGGGGCCACAGCCCCAGCTACAGCCAAGCATCGCACCGACGCCGCCTGTGGCTCCGCCCCCTTTGCAAGCCACACCTCAGCAGGGGCCTGTGGAGCATGCAATGAGACCACGCCCCCCTCCTCGTCGATCTGAGCGCCTGCAGGCGCGTGCAGGGGGCGGGGCTAGACCTTTATAAGCTGGCAGTTTGCTGAGCTCTGTGCCGGTGAACAGAGCTTGTGTGTCTGTGGAGACTGGCCCCTTGCCTGAAAGCTAAGTCCTTGCCTTTGCGTGTGTTGCTATTGCCTTGCCTTTCGTGTTTCCGTTTGTATTCCCCTCTCCCTGTACTGTGTCTTCCTGTATACCCCCTTGTTGATTGTGTATAGCCCTGAGCAATTGTGTGTTGATAGGACCCTCACCCCTTTTGTCCCTGGTAAGCAAGAACGGGTGCGAGGGCCTGCGGGCCAGGGTGCTTCTGCCCCTCTCCCCTCCTGGGTCAATTTCCCTATCCCTTTCCCCCTCAGTGTGAGAGTCCCGGTTCCATTTCCCTCCTTCCCAGGGTTCCTTAACCTTGCTCCCTTCACCTCCACCTCACCAGTGCTCCCCCTTGTGGCTTTTGAATGTGATGCATGCGTGAGCCTCTTCCCTTTGAATTGCTCTGTGCCCTATGATGATAGGGGCCGAAGCTCTTGGTGTGAAAGCATACTGAGCGGCCCACATACTATCGACGGGCAACTGGGAGCCTCGAGTGTCGAAACAGAGCTATTTGAGTCCCCTCGGAGCGTGTGGGCACCCTTACCCTTGTGTTTCCTTCCCTTCCTACCCCCTCCCACTGACAGTGACAGAGTGAGCGGGAAACAGAAACTTCCCCACAGAGCTGTGTATCCACAAAAGCACACTGAAATACTTTTACTTTCAGAGCAGATGGGAGTTCCAACACTGCCTAGAGACCTCCTACCGAGACAGCCTGAACCACAAAATAATTGGGTGCCACTATGATGGATTGAGCAGGGCTTCCCCTCTACCCTCTGACCAGCCAACTACACCTGGGCCGGCGAATGCTCCTGGTCCCCACTCCGCAAGGCTCAGCTCCCTGATGCTGCCGGCCATACCCCCATGGGATCAGGCAGTCCAGAGCTGCAGAGTGGTTAGTTTAATTTGTTGGATATGGAAGAAGGATAGGGTTTCTGGGTAGACAGAGACTCAGGCTTCCCTGGAGGTCTAAGTAGTATTGGACCACACACATGCTACTTCTGTAAAGGAAAAACAGTTTATTCTAACAGAATATAAGAACAAAACCAATTGGTGAGAAAGGTCTGACAAAGGCAAGATTATAGCAAGCAAAGGCTACCAAATAAACACAAAGGGCAAATCATGCAAGTTTCTAACAGCACTTAGTTCACATATCTGGCTCTCCCTAAGCTGAGTATACCCACAACCCCTTATCCCTGGGCCAGGTCTTCTCCCGTTACAGACGATGCCCATGGACATCAGGTTGAAGAAAGGTAGTGTCCTTTGGGGAGTAGGGTTTTTAATACTATTCCTAGCCTGGGTTTGAAAGTGGATAGAAATTTCCCCACCCAGATCCTTCTGGCTGCAGACAGGGACTTCCCCCCGCTCCATACCTCCTTTTGGCAAAACCGGGCTGGTTAGGTAATTTTGTAGCCCCATTGAGAAGAGCTTGGGTGTGATTAGCACCCATTGTCTTACCCTGACCTGTCCCCTCAAGTTATAGCTTTCCCAAGCAGGTTTCTTTCACCTAACAGTGCCCACCATCCCTACTCAAGAGTACAATGCCATGTACCTTATTCAAATATTGATAACATAGCGCTGGGCCATGGCGAGAGCCAGGGCCGTCAATAAAATTGAATTGAATTGAATTGAGAACATAGCGATACATTAAACAAGTCCTGGCCATTTAAGATTATACAATGGCCAAATGTGTAGTGTGTCCATTCCCACACCCTGTCTGGTGAAAGATACAGTGTGATGTCCGGGGGTGGAGGGAGGGTGGTCACAGCAGAGGGACTGGGAAGGAGCAGTCCAATGGCAATGTCAAGCAGGCAGAATCCCACACATAGGAACATGGGAGATGGAGGGGAGACACCGTTACTGAGTGTTGTTTCAAAGCCGGATCATGACAGCAGCGCATCCAGAGTCGGGAAACCCGCACCCTCTGCATACACTGTACGCTCATGCTTGCATATGTCAATCCACCGAGAAGTTCGGGTGATGGGGGAGGGAGGGCCTCCCAAACACACAGGCGAAACTCCAGGAGGCTACAAATCTCTTCAAAAGCAACACTCTCACTCGCCTCCCATGGTAGCTGCATTCCCACTGGAGGTCCATCCCCAGAACACAGAACCTCAACATGCTCACCTTCTGCTGGCAATCATAGCTGTGCACACAATGTCCCAGGAGCAATAGGCTCTGCAATGGATGTTATAACCATCACGCATAGACAAGGGATCAGCCAACAGCAGTTGTAGATCATCTCTAAGCCAGAGTGCACTAAAGTAATAATTACACAGACATTCTAAACTGCTGAATCCAACGGACCACATGATGGAGGGCTACGGACCCAGGACATGTCCAACATGCAATGGCCACAGCAAGCAATGAGTGCGCTGTGGGGATGGGAGGCCAATATAACCTCAAAAGGGCACCTGCAACCAGATGCAGTTGTGCCCCAAGGCCACCAGATGATGGAAGACCAGACCCCCCTCCCCCCACAGGAATGCAGGGAGTCCTCTTTCCAGCGAGCTTATCACAGACAGTAACCATGGTCCCTCAGTGATATGGGAGCACCTGGCCATGTTGGGGGGTGGGGGGAGGCTCCAGCCACAGGCATCAACCCCATCCTTGGCTGAGGAGGGGAGAACAAACCCACGCGAAACAGACATGGAAAGCATGTTAGGCAATAACATGTAACCGTTTATTCATCATACGACAATGGAACGGGATTCTGCAACATAGTAGTCATGGGCGCCTGCCCTGGGCCTGGCTCCATTTGGTGCTTTGGGTGCAAGACAGCTTGTGCAAACACCGGTGGATCTCCAGCAGGAGCTCCTGGTCCTGGTTCTGCTCCTGCTCCAGGCAGATCTTGCGCACTGTAGAAGGTAGGGATGGGAATTTTTGTTTCGGCTAGATCCAAAAGTACCCAATAATGGCCATTTCAGATTCATCAAAAATGTTGGTTCTTTTTCGGTATCTGTTGTTTGGGATCTTTTACACTGATTTTTGTTTCGGATTTTTAACACTGTGGTTTGTCCCCAATGACGTCAATGGGGACAAACCGCAATGTTAAAAATCCGAAACAAAAATCAGTGCAAAAGTTCAGAAACAACTGATGCTGAAACAAGAACCGAAATACATGAGAACCAAAATTGAAAGGAACCAAAGGTGAAATTTTGCCCACAGTCCCACCCCTAGGGGAAATGGGGCAGTGGAGGAACCTGTCCAGTTCCTCTTGAAACAGCTCTATGGCCCGGCATGGCTGGACAGGAGGTTGCTATTGTGGACCAACTTGTATCCACTCCTCAATCCTTTGCCTGCTACCAGCTCTGGGACATGTCCCTATTGTGTTGAAAATGCAAGGACTGTGAGACGATTGCATCCATTTGCCCAATGCAGAGTTTACAGAGGAGTGTGAGTAGCTAATAATCAATAAGCAGGCAGGAAGCATACTTAAGCTTAAGTAGCTTTATTAGGAAATACATGTAGGATAGGAAAGGCCTACATCTATGCTAAGTCCTAAGACTAGGTGTGTTCAAGAGGGAGGAAGGAAGCTCTCTGAGACACAAAGAGATGAGAAATCTCCTGGGGGAGGAGATTGACCAATCAGGTCCTGACAGGAGTAGGACAGATAGGATGGGGGAAGGGTTCCCTGATCTGTCTGTCTACTCCTGGTGTTTCTAGCAAACAAACAGGATGAGGTGCTTAGGGGGGATGCAACCAAAGGAATGTATTTCCAACACCCCTTCTCATCGTCCCGTGCACCGAATCATTTATGTGCACTGCTGACAATTCCCAATGCTTCTCGTAGCCTCTGGAAATTGTCTCTGGGTAGCGGTTTGGTCAGCACATCCGCTATCATTTCCTCTGTAGGACAATAAATCAGTTCAACAAGTCCTTTTTCTTGCGCTTCTCTCACATAGTGACGCTTGGTGTTGATGTGCTTCGACCTTGGCTTTATCTTTTCCATTTTCGTAAGCTGAATGCAGCTTTGATTGTCCTCATACATCTCAGTTGGCTTTGGTTCGTCTATTCCAAAGTCCTTTAGTAGTCTGTGTAGCCATACTACCTCTTGACATGCTTGAGTGGCTGAAATAAATTCTGCTTCTGTGGATGAAAGGGCAATTAATGACTGCTTCTGGCTAGTCCAACTGATTGCTCCGCCTCCATACAGAAATACATTTCCACTCACAGATTTGCAGTCAGTCTTGTCTCCGGCCCAGTCCGCATCCATATATCCCATCAATCTGGGGTTCTCGCTTGCTGGTAGTTTTAAGTTTAAATGCATTGTGCCCTTCAGGTACCGTGCTATTCTCTTGACTGCTATCCAGTCCCTTTGGGTTGGTGCACTTACTTTTCTGCTTAGTATTCCTACAGCAGCGGCAATGTCTGGCCTTGTGACGGTGGCTACATACAACATTTTGCCAATTGCAGTTCTGTACTGGTTGTCCTGTGGTAGGGGCTCGTCGTTGCCTTCCTGGCTTAGGAAATTTGTTTCCATAGGTGTCCCCACTTCATTAGCCTCTGTCATGCCTAGGCATTCTAAAATGTCCTTTATCTTTTGTTTTTGATTGAGAAGGAAACTTCCATCTTTTTCTCGTTCTATTTGTATTCCAAGATAGTAAGTGATACCTCCCAAGTCTTTCACCTCTATTTCTTTGTTCAGATTCCTGACGATTTCATCACAATCTCGTTTGTTTTCATGGCATACAATCAGATCATCCACATAAGTTAGAATGTATGTCCTCCTTTTATTTCTGAACCTTGAGTATAGGCAGGGGTCAGCTTCTCCCTGTATGAACCCCTCCTTAAGGAGCAATTGATTCAATTTTTCGTTCCAGGCTTTCGCTGCTTGCTTTAAACCATAGATACTCTTTTGAAGTTTGCACACAAGTTCCTCCTTCCCAGGTTCTTTAAATCCCGGCGGCTGCTGCATGTAGATATCCTCTTTGATATCACCATGTAGGAATGCAGTCTTCACGTCTAAGTGCTGCACTTCCATTTTTCTTGCAGCTGCTATGCTGAGGAGTGTTCTTATTGTGGTGTGCCTTACTACTGGAGCAAAGGTTTCGTCGTAGTCTTCGCCGTATTTTTGGGAATATCCCTTGGCCACTAATCTCGCTTTGTGGCGCGTGATTTCCCCTTCTGCATTATGCTTGGTCTTGAAGACCCATTTGCATCCAATGGCCTTTTTGTTTTCAGGTAGCTTTGTGAGTGTCCATGTTTTATTTTCATTAAGAGACTCAATTTCTTCCTTGGCAGCATCTCTCCATTTGCGCGCCTCACTGGTTTGCATTTTTTGAATGTCTTGCCATGTTGAGGGCTCCTGTGGTTCCTCCACTTTTGCCGCATAGGAGAATCTCGCTGCTGGCACTCCTTTGTTGTGTCTTTCAGAACGTCTCACTTCTGGTTCTGGTTCTGCTTCGGCTTCAGTTTCAGTATCAGCATCAGTGTTATCTTCTGGTTCCAGTTCTGGTTCTGCTTCAGTTTCAGCATCAGCATCAGTGTTGGTGTCAGTGCCCCCTTCTGGTTCAGGTTGATTGAACATGGTCAAATCAAATGAAACTTCAGCTTCCTCTTTTATCTGCAGTTCTGCAGTCTTTTTCTGTCTTGATGAACTTGGCCTCATTAGGTCTGGCATTTGATCAGTGCTTCCCTTTTCATTTTCATCAAAATAGACCACACTGCTTATCTTCACATTTCCAGTGTCAGTGTCCATTACTCTGTATCCCTTGCATCCTTGTGCATAGCCAACAAGTATCCCTTCTTCACATCTGGTGTTAAGTTTGGTCCTTTTGGCCTTTGGGATATAAGCATAGGCTTTAGAGCCAAACACTCTAATGTGCCCCACACTGGGCTTGTTCCCATGCCATAGTTCATAAGGTGTTGCTTTTGCACCTTTGGTTGGGAGCCTGTTCTGCAGGTATGTGGCAGTCATTACTGCTTCCCCCCAGTATTTGTTTGGCAGATTCGCATCCAAAAGCATACATCTCGCCATCTCTATGAGAGAGCGATTTTTTCTTTCTGCTACTCCATTTTGTTCTGGTGTATGCGGGATGGTTGTCTGGTGTTCAATTCCTTTTTGCTTCAAAAATTCTTTCATCTGTTTTGAAACATATTCACCTCCATTATCTGACCTTAGGATCTGAGGTGATCTTCCAAACTTATTGCTGGCTCTTGCAACATATTCCTTAAATTTCTCCAGCACCTGACTTTTCTCTTTAATCAAGTAAGTGAACGTGAACTTGGAAAAATCATCTATGAAAGTCAATGCATACTGGTTTCCTGCAATTGTTTTTGTCTTCATAGGACCACAGATATCACTATGAATGAGCTGTAGGGGGTGCTGTGTGGCTTCCTCCTTGCTCTGATGAAAGGAGGGCCTAGTTCCCTTTCCTTTTACACAGCAAACACATCTCTCATCTTTAGTTGCACATGAGTTCATTTTAAAATGTTTAACTAGGTCTGGAAGTGCATGCAACACATCTGCATTTCTATGGCCCATCCTTCTGTGCCATTTGCTTTCACAGTTCTTATGTCTGCAATCTTTTGCAGCATTTGCATACTGATCCTGTTGCAAGCAATCTACCTTGAATAGGCCATTTGAATCCAGCATTCCTCGCATAAAAAGCTCCTTTTCCTTTGAAATTCTGCAATATTTCCCTTCAAAATGCACTGCAAAACCTTTCTGTACAGCATACTTGACACTTATAAAATTATGATCCAATTCTGGGACATATAGAGCTTCTTCAATGGTAACTTTCATTTCCTCACCGTTTCCCAGATGACATATGAGTTTAGCCCTGCCTCTTCCTTGACAATAAACTTTCTCTCCATTAGCCAATCTTATAGGAGTTCTATAAGTCCTATCCAGATCAATAAATCTGTCTTTGTCCTTTATAAGATTTTTAGTTGCTCCAGAATCAACAAAGAAATCATGTGAAGCAGTCTCACATTCTATTCCTTCCACATTTTTAAGTTGAGATGCTTTTTCCTCAACCAGGCTGAAAGCCCTATCATGGCTCCCTTTGTTCTTTGCAGAGGAGCTGGGAACTTGCTTAACTGGTTTCTCTGCAGTATCTTGCTTCCTGCATTGATATGCAAGATGGGTGATTTCCCCACAATTGAAGCAACACTTAACTCTCGCAGATTTTGCAAAAACCTCTTTATTTCCAGCTGCCTTGCAAGCAAACTCTGAAGGGATGTTTGGCTGTTCATTAGTTTGAGCCATATTAAATTCCTCAAGTTTCTGAATAACGACTTCCAAAGATTGGTTATCCTGCATTTCTATTATCTGACATACTGTTTGAAAAGTTGGTGGTAAAGAGTTCAGCAGAAATGCCACTATCAATTCATCTGGTAAATTCAGCTTTTGATTTTCCAGTCTCCTGACTAGTTCAAGCAGGCCATTAACATGAGCTGAAAAATCTTCACTCTCATCCATTCTCATATTACAAAGTCTTTTAAGCATTTGTATCTTTGATATATTTGACTTCCCTTGATACAGTCTCTGTAAAATTTCCCACATATCTTTTGCAGTTAACTTGTCACGTATGTGCACATGTAAACGCTGACTCACCGACATTGAGATGATTGCCATAGCTTTGTCATTTTTCTCATCCCAGAGTTCTTGTGCTGCCCCTGCATCTGTAGGTCTGTTGGACTCCAGCATTTTCCTTAGGCCTTGTCCTCCCAGTGCCATCCTTGCATTATGACTCCAAGCTTCATAGTTTGTTGCTCCAGTGAGCCTCTCTGGAATGGAGACCTTCAGCATAGAATCCATGGTCACAGAGACTAAAATCTTTCTTTTCTTTTCTGCCTTTAAGATTAATGCTAGCACTCAATTTTACTCACTCTGCGCTGCCTTTTGGGTGTCTGGGCCCATAACCCTGTTGGAAATGCAAGGACTGTGAGATCATTGCATCCATTTGCCCAATGCAGAGTTTACAGAGGAGTGTGAGTAGCTAATCATCAATAAGCAGGCAGGAAGCATACTTAAGCTTAAGTAGCTTTATTAGGAAATACATGTAGGATAGGAAAGGCCTACATCTATGCTAAGTCCTAAGACTAGGTGTGTTCAAGAGGGAGGAAGGAAGCTCTCTGAGACACAAAGAGATGAGAAATCTCCTGGGGGAGGAGATTGACCAATCAGGTCCTGACAGGAGTAGGACAGATAGGATGGGGGAAGGGTTCCCTGATCTATCTGTCTACTCCTGCTGTTTCTAGCAAACAAACAGGATGAGGTGCTTAGGGGGGATGCAACCAAGGGAATGTATTTCCAACATATTGTACCCCAGCCAGGCCATCCCCTTTGAGATGTCTTACTATACTGATAAATTTCGGTAGCATCTCATAGGTTTCTTCTGCATTTTGGCCTCCCCCCACAGGCAGATAAAGGCCCTGGTCTCCTCCTGTGCCTTGGGCAGGGTGTGTGGTCTGCACTGCTAGGATCCACAAGGGGATTAGTCTCCTGGTTGGGCTGTGGGCAAGATGGGAGTGGGAGACCAGTTCATGAGTAGTTGCTGTGCTGCTTTGGCCATCGCGGCGCCATCTCTCCATGGTGCCAGTGGACCTGTCCCCTGAGTGGGTGCACTTCCTGGTTCACACAGGCCAGGGATGTGCATGGGGCTCTCCCCACCCATGGATTTACTTGCTCCTGCATGGAACATCCCAGCTTTTTCTCCACTGCTCCATGAGTGACCATGGGTGGGTGGGTGTCGGTCACAGGAGCGTGCACCCCCACCCCCACATCACCTTCAGACAGGCATTTGGATGCTTGTGGAATGGATGGACCTGCGTGGTAGCATCTTGTCTAAAACTGGACCATGAGTCAAGGATCCAGATGAACAAGATTCAGATAACTGGGTCTTTGATGTTTCTCAAAATGCTATTTTTCATAATCTAAATAGAAAAGAGGCACGCAGATAAACCATAGTAGTAAAGTATGTGTCCCAACTACTTTTCCATCACTTTATTTTTATTGTTATCCATGTTCTATGTCCCTTTTCAGTTATTTATTTCCTCTCTCCGTTTTACCATTATCTGTTCTCTTTAGTACAGTCTGCTATCTCTTCCTCCCCTTCCACAAGTGCACCATCTCAGCACCAGTGGGATTGTGTTTTTTTAAAAAACTTTTTAAATAGCTGCAAATAAGCATTCTTCCAAAAGACAAAATGAAAGACTGGAGTATGACAATAAGTCACATCAGAAAAACAAGGAGTATTTCAAACTTTAAAAGCCCACCAATAGAGCACCCTAGAGACAGATTTTAGAGACACAGTTAACATGTTTTGGTGAGTGTTTATCAAAATAAAACTTGTTTTTATAATTCTTGGCAAAGAAAGAAATATAAAATGAAGATATATTACTGGCAGGGAAAGTACAATGTCAGCAGATACTAACATCAGTAACAGATCTACATCAGCTACTAGAGATACTGATAATCAGAATTCCAAGCTATACTTGAATTACAGCAAAGCCTAAGGAGCCAGATCCTCTTAGCTCTTGTGAGGGCACCTTTTTTATTTTTGTAAAGACTCTGGAAGATGAAGGAGTATCATTCTCCCACCCCAGTTCTATTCAAGGATCCTCTTCTTCCTGACTTTTCCTGGCTGGCTGGGAAAGCAGGCAGCCTGACCAGCCTTGCATGCTTCATTGATTGCCTACATACCTGCCTGCCTGGCCAGCATTGTTCTTTACACACGCTTTCAGGCTCTCCCTGTCTGTGCTGTCTTGGTCAGACATGGGAATGCTCTCTTGTACTTTGGACAATAGAAAGATTTTGGTTCCCCAATGTTAGAATGTAATGTCTTCCTAGAAGAGACAGGCCTCCCAGTTGTGTGTCTCGATAGATCATTTAATGCTGCAGCGTAAGCTATATGAAAATGTACATGGGAAAGGTCAGTCATAAATCATGCAAGCAGAACAGATGGATATACTCTAGCAACAAAATTAAAATTTCACCCTGCATTAATAAAGATTCAGTTCTGGGTGGCATAGCTGGTTTCTTTAAAACCAGAGATAAACCAATGACATGCAAGCAATAGATAGAATATCCTCCTCTGTTCCCTACCACATCTCCCCTCAGACACTTTAAAAACACTTCAGGTTTGGCAACACAAATGTGGCTTCTTTTTTTTCAAAATCACATTAGCAATATCTATAAATCAGACATTTATTTTTCAATCGATTTGGCCGCAAAGCAAGAGCAGACCCAGAATCCGCAGACCTGCTAACATTTAATAAAATGGGCAGAATGGGCAGAATGCCAGATACAAGGCATCAATCTATACCTATTTAATAGAAGTGATAGGAACAAAGCACAGATGCACTGCAGACTACACTGAGTCAGGCTATAGGGATCTCTCCCTAGTGAATACACATAACAATGAAGCATTAGTAGGCACAACACACACCCACAAAATCTGTGAAATTTCTGTTTTATCCTCCAGAAACTTTGCGTGTGCATATGTACACTACATCTTGTGATATCCCCCACCTCAAATTGACAGAAGGTTTCAGAGGTCCCAGGGTTCGTGCTACTTGGATTGGGATCTCCACCTCCTTAAATAACAGATGCGGGTCTTCCGGCAGCTTGGTGCCTTCACCCCAAGGGAGTTCCGCTACAGTGCAGAATATAAGTAGTGGATGCTCCACTAGGGATTCCTCTTCCCTACAGGACTACATGAGGGACCCAATAATTATTACATAAGTAGGGGTTACCATGCCACCCCTTTAAAAGAGGGTGCACACTTATGAAAAATACATGTTGCAGGGCTGCACTGGAACCAGTGCAGCTCTGCACCATGTATTTTTCATAAGCGTCCCCTTTTAAAAGGGAGGTATGTAA
Source organism: Sphenodon punctatus (assembly GCA_003113815.1). NCBI lineage: Eukaryota > Metazoa > Chordata > Lepidosauria > Sphenodontia > Sphenodontidae > Sphenodon > Sphenodon punctatus. Next base: position 1,130,530 of record QEPC01004333.1, on the reverse strand, counting down.
CCCTATAACAGTGAATCTTTGGGAAATATCCCAGGCACTGTGTTTACGCATTCAAATCAACAGTAATGCATGCAACAATACAACATGCAATACATGCAACGTTTTAAAAAAATAAAATCAAACCAAACAAATCCCCTTCCCTCAGCATTTCCCTCTGGTACCCATGGAATGTGTGAGGAAAAGAGGCAAAGTGGGGTGATGTGGTCTCCAGGCAAAGGGTATGGAAGGCAAGAACAAGATGGTATGGGGGCCGGGGGCTAGCACTAGACCAGTTTACTGTTTCTGGGGCTCACGCAGGCTCCAAGGCATGGCCCAGTTCTACTCACAGTTGCTATGCTGGGCTACCATCACCTCCAAGGCAGTTCTATGAGGTATTGCTCCCTGGTACTTCACCTTGCTCAGGGAGAGGCCTTGCTCCAGTCACTCTGTGTTAACTTGGCTGGTCAACTCTTTAGGGGTGATTACATTGCTCCACTCCCCAGACCCCAGCTGGGATTCTTCAGCCACTGTGAGGCAGCCCTGGGCTTCCAGAACCTTCCTTTCTGGCCCTCCTAAGACACACTTAGGTGGTCTGGGATTCTTAGTGCAGCAGCTCCCCTTCCTGGGTTTCACCAGCCACCCTGAGGCAGCCTGTGACTTCAGCTCTATACACTGTACATAGTACACTCCTCTCAGCATCCCCTCAGGCAGTCATCATGTCAGCTGCCTCCCTCCTCCATTGCTTGGTTAGGACCCCACACCACCCAATCCCATGGGCTTCCTCGGTTACCCTGAAGCAGCTACTGATGTCAGTTCCTCTGTGCTGGATTAGCCCCACAACAACTAACTTCTTCTGACTAACTCTCTAGTGGGGGTTCCACTTTTGTCTAATACTGTGCCATCTTTATGTTCCTTTTTATTGGTTGTGCTTCTCTTTTCTTTGGTTCTCCCTGAGCAGAGAATAAATGTACCAGTTATTTTGCATTTTATGACCATGCTAACATAATATTTTATTGTACTTTTATTTGTAATTCCTAGTGCTTCCTCCTTCCTATAATTTGCAAAGGGCTCTATACTGCAAAGTGCTAAACTCTCTGGTCTGATTCAGCAAAGCACTTACACACTTAAATCCCACTGACTTTAATAACACTACTCAAAAGCTTGGAGTAAGCACATGGTTAAGAGAGTGTTTCCCAAACTCTGTGTTGCCAACATCCTGGTTTGCCACTAACTTGTTATTTCTTTATTTGTATTTTAAGAGCATAGTTTGATACTAGTAATTTTATGTGTGTTTGTGTCTGGAACAAAAACATAAAGGTTGAATGTTAGATAAGCAACAATATTACTGCTACTATGTATCTAACTTTGAACGATGCTGAGGGTTTATTCATCCACAGCCTAATGTCAGAACTGTGATTGAAAATGGGCTGAATAGCTTTTTGAAACCACATTTTTCTACAGTCCTAATCAAATCACCCATTTCCCATAAGTTAATGATAATGGCCTCTGTGTTATTTTAAGCTTATTGTTACCATGGGAGTTGAATGCATTTGGAGCTAATTATTAATCCGTATAATTTCTCTTTCATTAGAAATATCCTTATTGGAGTAACAGCATGAGATACAACATATAATATTCATAAAGTGAAATGTGTTTCAAACAGGCATCCAGTCATTGGAAGTTGGAATTTGTTACTCTATAGCAAGCCAACATTTACAAATTGTTCAGTTAACAGAATTCCCTCTGCCCATTGGCCTTCCCAATTAGGCACAACCTTAGAGGGCATGGGGGCTTTGCACAGTCCCTCCTAAGAAGAAGAAGGACATGTGCAGTGGTGGCATTGCCGCTGCACGGGCCACAAGCTTCTAGGGGTTGCCTAGCAACCTCTTGGGAGGAGGCGCAGGGGCAGTCTTGTATCGCGAGACTTGCCAGGTGCCATTTTGGATGCAACCGCCTGAGCCTTATTCGGCTTGGGTGGTGGGAGGATCAGGAGCACCCACCCACCCAGAGGAGTGACACTGTGGGCACAAGTCGGTCGCCTTTTTACAGGGGCCAGGAAGGAATTTTTTACCATCAAATCAGATTGGCCTACAGATTTGGTGGGTTTTTTGCCTTCCTCACAGTGCATTCACAAGTAGTGGAAGTAATTATGTTGTTAAATCAGATTTATGCTTCTGTTTGTCGCTCTCTTAAGCAGGGGTCCAGGTAAGGCATAGGATAGTAACGTAAGCATGAGAATTAAATGAAGACATCTCCTAAAGAGATGAGGCTGCGGAAGGAAGCAAGAGCAGGAGCGGCCAGGTTCCTTCCAAGGCCCAGGAGAAAGGAGTGAGCCATCAATCAAGGACAAGGGGGTCCTGAGTGGCACCGTTGCCTTCTCTCCTGCTTCCGGTCACTACAAGGCTATGACTCCTTTGCAAGCAGCCAAATGGCTGTGGAAAGAGTGACCTAGAACAGTTAAGCGTAACAAGTTAGGAGGTGGCACTGAGGAGACATCAGGCTGCATCCTCAAGTTCAAGTTTAACTCATAGGATAGATGGGAATGGACCCGGAAGGAATCAGCCTTCCCCCTTTAAATTGTAATTGAATAAAGAGTGCGGCCTTTTAAATTCCAACCAACTGTGTACGTGTCTTTTTTGGGGTGCTGGGCAAAGGAAGGAGCAGGAAAGATACAAGCAAAAGACCTTTAGCCTTGCTATTAGAGAAATCTCTATTCCCAGTCTTTGACACACTAACAATATCAGACTGCTGACAGCATTTCCCCATCTATTACCCTCACCCACATTTCTATACTGCAATGCTCCAAGTGGATGGCATCAGATCAGCACTAGCATTTAGAGCAGATATGCATTCCATTGAAGTGAGTGGGACTCACTCCCAGGCTAGGTGCTAGCCCTATTTGCTTGGAGGATCACACTGCCCACACAGGAAGCAGGGGAGGCTCCTCCAAGAAGCCAAATGGGCTCTGTCCCACTAAAGCTGTGGCTGCCCTACAGAAGTGTAATGCATTGCTGGTTATAGGTGACTCCAGTTTAGAGACAGGCATGCACACTTGACTCCATTACAAGTGCAATCTGTATTACATCAGCATTCCAGGAAGAACATAGTAATCAACCCATAACAGCAGATTAAAATTAAGCAACTGCCTAAGGAACTACTCTACAGATTCACCGGTCTGCTTCAACCTATCACAGGAATATATAAGGGCTGGGCTGGGTGCAGTCTAGCAGAAGCTGCCCTGCCTCAGTCTTGAGCTTCACTGACTATGGCTGTTTTTACACGGACGCCCTCCCCTCACCCCCTCGCTGGGTGTGCAGGTGGGTGTGTGGCGGGAGGGTGGGGCATCCATGTAAATGCCACAGTGATGAGTGGGGGGGGATGGGTGTGCACCCATGGAAACCGGAGGAGGCTCCGTGGTTGAAGATAGGTGGAGGTGGGTGTACGCCCGTGGGAAAGGCCACACACCCACCTCCACCCACTGTGGCCGCGCACCCATCCCCCCCCTCACGTGGTCTGTTTAAAAAGAGCCTATGTCTGGGGGGAAATGCTGGTTGCCTGGATGGTTCCTGCTTGGAGAGAATAAAAGGAGAGACGGCTGCACGTATCCCAAGCAAAAGGTAATTGTTATAAACAAACAGGAAACATCATGAGTGATGTAAAAAGGGTGATATTATTAATAAACAATACACCAAACAAACATGAGTTCCAACCAACCAACCAATCTGCTGTTGCTGCTGCTGCAGTTGTCTGGATGGCACATGCTCTGTTCAGTTTAAGGGAGGGGTTACAGCTAGTGTGGGAGTCTCTCTTCCTATGGAGGAATCCAGCCAATAAAAGTAATTTTGGGGTGAAATTCATATTGTCCCTAGCCAATGGCAGCAGAGAAGAGGGCTGCCAGGGGTGGAACTTGTTTTGTTCCTGTCCAAGCTTGCTCCAGGCAGGCAGGCAGGCAGGCATTAGTAGAGGGGGTGCTGGAGTCACCAGGTTGTAGGTAGGCAGGTTACTTCCTTGTAGAGATGAAATGAACTGGAGAAAAAAAATCTCATGAGAAACTTGTGAGATTTGAGATGGGGGGCAGAGCCCGGGTGCTCTCACCCCCCTATCTTGAGTTCTCACGAATTCTCAAGAGGCACCGGGGGGCGGGGGGCAGAGGTGAGGGTGGGCAAACACAAGCCCCCAGAGCACTTCTGGTGCCCACACAGCCTCCCCACCTGGGGGAGGGAAGGGAAAGTTTGGGTGCAGGATTGGGGACCTAGCAGGGGGTCAGGCAGGGTCTGTCCCAGGGGGGGTGTCATGACCCCCCACTCTGCTCCGCACCGCCACTGGGCCGCTTCCTGGCTCTTATTTTAAAAAGAAAAGAAAAAAACCCAGAGCTTGAGCATGCACAGAGTGTTGCTTGGCCCTGGGCATCCTTTTCGAAGATGGCGCCTGCAAGGGCCAAGCATGTCCAGAAGAGCTGCTCGGTCCTGCAGGTGCCATCTTTGAAAAAGAGTGCCCAGGGCCGAGCAGCGCTCTCTGCATGCTCAAGCTCTGGGTTATTTGTTTGTTTGTTTTTAAAGAAGACCCAGGAAGCAGCCCAGTGGTGGTGCGGAGCAGTGCGGGGGGTCGGGACCCCTCCCCCGGAACAGACCCCAAATGGTAAGTAAACCCTGCCTGACCCCCTGCTAGACCCCCAATCCCGCACCCAAACTTTTCCTTCCTCCCCAGGCAGGGAGGCCGCGCAGGCACTGGAGGTGCTCAGGAGGCTTGTCTTTCCCCCCTGCTTGCCTCCTGGCTCCTCGCCGCCTCCGCCCCCACCTGTGACTACAACCCCTGCATGCCTCCCTCAAATTTTTGCCAGCTCTCGGCAAGAAGGGGGGATTTTCTCCGTTCAGCTCATCTCGAGGCGAGACAAGAAACATTCCCCCTTCTTGCCGAGAAATGGCGAGAACATCGAGGCGTGTTTCAGCACTACTTCCTTGCGTGCTTTTCAGTGAAGATGATATGGCACAGGATACTTTGCTGCAGTTGGTGGGTGTTTGCTAGGGGCTGGAGCAGAGAAAGAGGAGGGGAGGGTGTTGATGTGCACACTGCTTTGCCTCTTGCTAATCGACATAGGAAGGGTGTTTAAATTGTACCCACAAGGAGAGTGTTTAAATTGTACCCACAAAGCTGCCATTGACAGGAAGATGATGAAATGTAAAATGGGCCCAGAGTTTTTAACAGCATTAACTTTATGACAGACAACTGACACTACCTGAAAAAATAAGTTCTGTCAGCCAAATACATCAATAGCTCACTCCTCTGGGAAAATAGCACTGGAGCAAGCACTTAACGTGGACACAAGTCTCACTCACTTCAATTGGTTTATGCCAGCACCAAGAGCAAGCACTGGGGCTACCCACTCAGAAGATCATAGCCCAAGACTCGTTATGCCAATTGCCAAGCTTTGAATAAAAAACACTTCCCATAGGAAACATGGAACAACATCTCTAGTTTTGTGTTTTCTGTAAACCTCATGTCTTTAAAGTAGGGCTGTGCATTTGGGGTTTGACAAAATACAAGTAAATGCAAAAAGTCCTGTTGGGGTTCCATATTTGAAATACGAACACTAGGGCTGTATATTTGGGTTTTGAGTGAACCCAACATTTTCTGGAAAAAAATGCAATATCCAAGATCTTGAACTGGACCCCCAAATCTGCAGCACATCTCCAGCTTGGAGCTGGGCTGCCCTCTGACTCTCATTTCAGTAGGGGACTTAGCTGTCAACTTTGTTTCCTATCATGTTGATTACAAGCTCAGCAGAGATATTAAACTTGGAAATTGCATAGTGTTCTCTCACAGCTATATAATCAACTCTGTGATCTGTAGTTTTTGTCATGGCTAACAGAAACATAACCTTTGGCTCTCTATAAGATTGACATGAATGAGTTGTCTGCACAACTTTAATAGCCTTTGGGTATACCTTTCTACATAAAACTTCCAAAGAGGAATGTAATGACATAGGATCTATCTGCTCCAGTCTTTTAAAGTATGCCTGTGCATAGGGCCAAGTATTTGTATCTATTGCCCTTTTCACACGAGACGCTCCCACCCATCTCCACGCAGTTTCACTGTGTGGAGATGGGTAGAAGTGCCCATGTGAATGCTGTGAGGGATGGGTGGGGGTGCGTGCATGCTCCCGCACTACACCCACCTCCACCCATCACCCGTGCACAAAGCAATGGGCTCCAATACCCGATGCTCTGTGGGTGGAGATGGGTGTGCACCCATGGGAACGGTTGCACACCCACCTCCACCCGCCACAGCCACACACCTATTCCTCCACCGACCGTGGTCCATTTAAAAATGGCCTATATTTGTATTTGTGGTTTTAGTATTTGCATTAATTTGTATCTGTATCTTTGCTTGTGTTCACTGCATTTCCCCCATCATTGCCAATGTGGAAAACACAGCGAACACAGGTCTCTGTGTGTGGGTTATTTTGGTGCAGAAGGCAAGTGAGGATCTGTCAGTTTGACAGGCCTATAAGGAAAGGAAAATGTAGTTAAGAATTGCTGCGAAGTCTGCTACCAATTTTAAAAAAAGGAACAATTGTTTGTGGGGAGGGCGGAGAATACGGCTAGCTTTGTGGGGAGGTTATTAGCTTGAGAAGGGTGGAATGGGGCATAGGTCTGGCTCTGGGGGATTGCTGGCTTACAGGAGAGCAAGATATGTGGGTGGCTTGGAAAGGGGAGAACGGAACATGGGGCTGGCTTGAGTGAGGGTTTTCTAGTGTGGGGGAGGGGGGAGATGGGGCATGGATCTGACGTGGGGGATGTCACTGACTTGGGGGGGAATGGGACTAGGCTCAGAGAGGGGATGAAACATGGTTCTGGCTGGGGGTGGTGATTTCTGGCTCAGAGGGAAGTCACTGGCTTGTGAAAAGTGGGATCCCTAGACGGAAAGGAGGCTGCCTTGGTGGGTCACTGGTTTGCAGGAGGGGAGGAATGAAGCTGCCAAGGACTCATAATTTCTCCCTGGCTGGACTGGGCTCTGCTGGGCCTGGCTGCAGTGCTGTAGACAGAAGTTCTGAGACAGCAGCACTCTCACCATGTGTGAACTACAGGCTCCCCAGCAAACAGTATCTTGTTAGAGTACAGCAGGTTGGTACTGATATGCCTACATTACTTGGGTTCACATTGTCCCTTATGCCTCAGGAGCAGCAAAAAGAAAAATCTCCATGCAAGTGAGGAGAGGATAACTCTAGAGCTAAGACTTGCTGTATTTTGACATTCTAAAGTAAGTGTGCGTGTGTGTGTCTAAAGAAGAAAGGGAATGTAGGGGGATGTCATTAAAGAAGGGCTTGGGAATAGGGATGTGGGAACTCCTTGTACCTACAGAAATCTGTTACATTTCCAGTTCTGCTTCTGTTTGGAAGTGGGAAGATGGGAAGGGCCAACAGCCTTAAGTCATACAAACCACAGGAGTTTTTGTGTGTGAATTTCTGGCATGGGCTGGTAGCACCTAAAGGCTTCAACTAAGCTAGAGACCCATGGTACAAGGAGGTACCTGTACAGACACATAACAGTCCCTGGCCCAAATGACCCTTTGTTTGCTACCAATGTGCTGCAGTAGTAAAGCATGCAATTCCTTGGTCACTTAGTCAAGTCTATTGTTTGGTCTGTTATTCATTTATAGGGTAGAAGTCAGTTGATATTTATCTAGAAAATTCTAAGCCAATAGGCTTAGGGCTCATTCACACGTGCAGAAATTATCTGGATTTAAAAAAATTCGTTTTTCTCTAGTTCGCTGTTAACAATGCCAGTTGCATTCCCATGCGTGCAATACCGTTGTTTCCTACAGTGAAATAACGCATTCAGACCTTCTTGGAGCGCACGCTTACCCGCCTGTTCAGTGAGGTTCAATTACAGGAAATTACAGCATGGCTGGGCAGCAGGCTGCAGCCAGCTTCTCCCCCAATAAGTTCTTTTACCTTCCCTCCTTGGCTCCGGACCCCATTCCTAACCTGCCTCTGCCTCCTAGTAGTGCTCCAGCAGCAGCAGCAGCAGCAGCAGGGATAACACTGCAGGAAATATTTCACACCAGTTAATACCGAATACAATGTCGCTTTCACATTGCTGTAAAGAGTGGATTTATTTCAATTGGACAGCATAAAGGTAGGTTTAACTAGCTTTGAACTGCGGATTACTTAGGTGCGATATTGACGACAATATTTCAAATTAGGGACTTCAGACATGCAAGATACATTCAAATTTTGTAAAATTAGGACACAAACTGAACGTCTGGATACCACCTTAAGTGCTGTGCTGTGTTGGGAATGTGGAACATCCCCCAAGTCAGATTGGATTGTCACCTGGGGCTGCCCCTCCCCCCACCCTTGGGCCCTCCCCAGTGGCTTCAAAGTTGCCAGATTCTGCTGCAGGTGGCTGCTTGTGGTGGTAGCTGGAGGCCGGGCAGGGCCTGGCCCGCACCTTTTGTTTTGTTAATTGGTTTGGCTTGGGCATGTGTGTAGAGGGCGGTGGAGTGTCATGTCAGAGAAATCTCTGAGGGAGTGCCAGCGTGTCACAGACTGGGTATAGAGATTTATCTGATATTGACACTCCCTCTGACATGGGAGAGGGGGTATGGGCATGGGGGATCAAGGATGTGGAGTGAAGTCATGGCCCACAGTGAGGGTTGTGTGTGAGGGCATGAGGGATTACAGGGGATCTGGGGTAGGAGGGTTTGCATAATTGATTTATTTTTTGTGAACTACGGTATGGAAGGGAGGGTCGGAGGAGGTTTTCAGTATTTTTATGTTTCTACTTATTAATTATTTATTAATTATTATTATTATTATTATTATTATTATTATTATAAGAATTTGTATAGCTCCAGTTGTGTACCTGGCGCTTTACAGAACAATAAGATAGACACGGTCCATGCCTATGGCTTACAATCTAATAGACATGGAGGGGGAGACAAGGAGAGGGGACATAGGGAGAGACAAAGGATAAATAGCATTCAAGCAGATGTGAAGTCGCAGGTGCATGTGCTTGGCTTGGTTGCGGTTAGGCAGGAGTCTGTGGGGAGGGCAGACAGTAAATATTGTGGGGAAAGTTCTAACAGGCGTCGGGAAAGGCAGTGAAGAAGAGGTGGGTTTTGAGGAGGGATTTGACGGTGCGGAGGGAGGTGGCAAGGTGGATGTGGGCAGGGAGGGAGTTCCAGGCATGAGGGGCAGCAAAGGAGAAGGGACGAAGGCGGTTAAGGGAGCAGGGGAGACGAGGGAGAGGACAGAGAAGGAGCGGAGAGTGCGTGCAGGAGTGTGTAAAGAGATTAGGGCTGAGAGGTAAGGGGGAGTCAGGTTGTGAAGGAATTTGTAGGTTAATAACAGGAGTTTGTGAAGGATGCGTTCGGGAAGGGGGAGCCACTGAAGCGAGGAGAGGAGAGGCTGCACATGGTCGAAGCAACAGGCTGACCCTAGCAGCAGAGTTTGGGATGGAGATAAGGGGGGGACAGGTGAGAGCGGGGGAGGCCAGCAAGGAGGATGTTGCAGTAGTCAAGGCGAGAGATGACCATGGCATAAACAAAGGTTATGGCTGAGGAGACAGACAGAAAGGGGCGAATCCAAGCAAAGTTGGCGAGGGCGAAGCGACAGGACTTGGCAACAAAGTTGCTGTAAGGTTTAAAGGAAAGGTGAGAATCGAAGACGAATTCCAAGCTACGGGCTTGGGGAATGGGATGGATAGTGACCCCATCAATAAGGCTGGACAGGGAAGAGGAAGTGTAGAGAGGAAAGATAAAGAGTTCAGTCTTAGCCATGTTGAGCTTGAGCTGACATTGGGACATCCAGGCAGAGATATCAGAGAGAGAGTTGATGAGGCGAGCTTGGACAGACGGGGAGAGAGAAGGGGGTGGAGAGATAGAGCTAGGTGTCGTCAGCATAAAGGTGATATTGGAAGCCGTGGGAGGCAATGAGTTTGCCAAGAGACAGGGTATAGATAGAGAAGAGTAGAGGGCACAGGACAGAGCCTTGGGGAACCCCAACCGAGAGGGAGGAGGAGTTGGAATTGGGAAGGTACACATTAAAGGAGCGGTCAGAGAGGTAGGAGGAGAACCATTCAAGGACAGAGCCACAGAAGCCGAGGGAGCGAAGACAGTCCAGTAGGAGTGAGTGGTCGACAGTGTCAAAGGCAGCAGAGAGGTCAAGGAGGACAAGAATGGGGTAAAGGGGCTTAGATTTAGTGACAAGTAGATCATTGGTGATCTTGGCAAGAGCAGTTTCAGTGGAGTGAAGGGGGCGGAAGCCAGATTGTAGAGGGTCCACTCCAGGGAGGAGTTGGCAGAGAGGAGATCCAGGCAGCGGGAGTAGACAACACATTCCAGAAGCTCAGAGGCGAAGGGTAGGAGGGAGACTGGCCGGTAACTAGAGGGGTCAGAGGGGTCAAGGGTGGACTTTTTGAGGATGGGAAGAGACGTGGCATGCTTGAAGGCAGAGGGGAAGGAACCAGTGGAGAGGGAGAGATTAATGACATGTTAAGGGGGGGTGGGCAACAGTGGGAGCAATGGAGATAATTTGTAAATTGTAATTGTAATTTTGTAATTGTAAATTGTAATAAAGGTAAATTGTAATATTTTATTTTTGTTTTACTGTAAGCTGCTCTGAGTCTTCTTTGAAAGGGTGGGATATAAATTAACTGTAATAATAATAATTTGAAAAATAACTACTGATTTATATGTGCTCAGTGAACACTTTTAATGTTTTTCAGGGATGAACTCCCCCAAACCAAAGTACCTAGTCTTTGTCGTGCTGTATACATTTTATATCCTATGAACAAAACTGACATTTTGTCTCCTTTGCTGCTGTAAAAAGTCCAGCTGTAGTGCTTTGCTAAAAAACCCTAGCGATGAATTCCTACAGGCTGGGAAAAGGGCATTTCGGTAGAGGACTTCTTTCCTCATCTGGTTCAAAGCCTTATTTGTTTGTCAGTGAGTGCATGGTGTCAGTATGTTCATCGTTTTTGCAGGAAATAGATCAGATTCTTATCAAGAAATGGGAGTCCTTGAATAAATGCACAATTATTGGATTTAGGTTTAGGTCTGGTCCAGTGGAGAAAGTGTCCTGTACTACACCATTCTTTCTATTGGGGGAGAAGAGGGAGAGTGGCTCCATCAAAAGCAGCCTAGCTGTGCTTGCATCACATAGTAATAAAGCTCTGGGACTGGCCTTAAATTTTCAATCTACCAAGAACCTTATGAAAAGGTGAAAGGTTTTATTACCTGTTCTCACAGTGCAGGTGCTTTTTGATATACAAGGTCTTATGAACTATGACTGCCCAATACAGCTAACACCACAGTGAGACAGCACTTTTGTAAAATAGGATTTTACAATTAGCTAATGATCTCCACCATGTGGCTCTCTGCTAAATTTTTTCTAATGTATTTTGCAAGCCAGTGTAATTACTTTAGGTACGCAAACCCCTTGGCATCCCAGTCCTGTGATTTGAACTATATCCCAACCTCTCTGATCCAGATCCTTCTTTACTAAGGACATGCCTTTTGTCCCCCACGACTTTCAAAATACATTATAAAACGATCACAATATAACTTCTCCTATCTTGACACCTTAGAAGCCTGACAAGAAGGATGCATGACACCCCCCCCCCCCCCCCCCCCCCCCCCCGTTTCCAGGTGTGCAGAGAAGATGGTTCCTACAATAAAATTCTTTCCTTTGAAGATTTTGGAAGTAGAATACAAGTTCACTGCAATTTCCCCCACTTCACAAAGTGCTATTAATTGCACTGTATGAAGTGCTATTAATTGCATAGTCCACAATACTTTCAGGACTGTGCATAAATCAGTCTCATCAGCAACTTGTTAACCTTGGGTATTTTCAGACGTGATGGGGCGACTTTTGCCCCGTCACGGAATCATCCAAATGATTCCCCGCCAGAATCCCGCCATCACAGCCAGCAGATGTGCCGACCGATTCCAGCGGGGAATCTGTGGGGGCGGAGCTGGGCGGTGCAACACTCCCCCGGCCGCCCTCCGGGAGACGGGCAAGCACAGCGGCCAACCCGGCCGCTGCATCTGATTCCAACCCGTGGTCCGGGCCACGGTCCAGAATCGGTGCCGGTAACAGACGTTACCAGCCGCTGATTCCGGACCATGGTTCAGCTAACCACACTTTCGGAGATGGTCCCCGGACCATCCTCGAAAGCGTGGTTATTTTTATTCCTGCCCGAGGTTCACTGGCGGTATTCAAACAGATGTTACGGGACCATTCCCCACCACAGGGTATTGCCTGTGATTGAGCGTGATCTCGTAACATCTGAAAATACCCCTTGTCTCTTCCTGGATGTTTTTTCCTATCTGTCTTTTCTAGAGAAATTAACGTTCGGATGGTAGTACTGTCACAAAATGGCCAGAGAGATCTGCATAATAGATTCAAGTTATTCATATCACTGGGGGTGAAAACAGACATGACGCTAACAACCCTTGGTGATTATTTATGCATGTTGCAGGGCTGTATTGGTGCCCTATGCAGCCCTGCAACATGCATAAATGACCACCAAGGGTGGTTAGTGTCATGTCTGTTTTCACCCTGGGTTGTCTGGAAGATCACTGCACTTTAGCAGGGTTTAGATGTTTTACCTTACTTTCAATTTCAATGTATACCCCGCCTCTCTCATCACAGATGACTCGAGGCGGCCTACAACAAAATTTCAATACTTTGATGAAGACAAACAGACATTAATTTACAATATGATTCTTCTGAATAAAGCTACCTAGTTAAGCAGAAAGATAAACAAATGCAGGTCAGGGCTCCATCTATTCGATATCTATTGTTATAGGTTCATCCATTATTGAAACTTTCTTTATTATAAATTGGGAATAACATATATACAAAGAAGTTTCTTCCCAATACCGGGCACCCAGTGGCTTCTTTATGACTTGAACCCAGAAAATTTACAGTCGTTATAATTATTTATTCATTGTATCTAATATTCTCAGTAGCCACAGAAGTTCTGATTTTTAGCCTTGTTTCCTCTAGAAAAGGCCCATGCATTGTGTGTATTTCCCCCTTTAATAACATTTTATCCCACAGGTCGATTTAAACCAAATTAGATAGAGAGGCAGAAGGCCCAAATGTAAGCCAAGACCCAAACTTTTGTAATAATAGGTGCACTGGCAGGAAAGATATGGCCCCCTCTGTGCCCAAATTCCCACTGACTTACACTAGGCAATGCACCCCCATCCCTGCTTTACAAAACCAGACCACTCACTTGAGTGCTTGCTGTAGAAAGCTACTTGTTGGGTTTTGAAATTCTATTAAGACTTAGCTCCACAGTGTCTTGCTCAATGGATTAATTATGCATTATAAAACATGGGTTCTCTTCCCTTTTCAGTTTCATTGATGTCCACTTACTATTTATTGCACCATAAGATGATTTTATAACATTTATTATTTTAGATCCTTCTCATGTCAACTCCATCCATGTATGTCTCTTATTTGTTTATAGTCCGTGTCTGGGCCCGTTCATTTGCATTTGTTTGGTATGACCAGAACCAAATGCAATATTTAAACCAAGGATGTGCCACAGAATTATAGAATGCATTCAGTATTCTTTTCTAGTTTCTGCTTTGTATGCTCTGAATTTCATTTTGTCTGCTGCACACTGAGTTGATGCTTTTATTGCTAAGCTAAACTGCATGGAGCATATTACACCAATCTTCTAAAGGCGGCACTGGTTTATTATTCACTTTTGGGTGGAATTCAATTGATATTGATCCATAAAACCCTACGCCAAGGTTTTCAAAAATGATTTCACGTGCTCAGCTTGGAAAACCTTTAAAGCAGATCCCTTGGGGTTGTACCATCTAGAAATAGGACTGCTATTCAGATTGATATCTGATGCATTTTACCTGTCTTTGTTGCTTGTTGGAATTACATAGTGCTCAAAATGTGGTCATACAGGCAAAATGTTTCAGAACCATTGTTCTACAGGGGTTCAGTTTTCAGACAGTTGTACAGAGTACAGTTGTACAGCTAGTATCATTTATACAATATAGCTTTCAGTGTTCAAAGTAGTTTACAATCTGTATCTAGTTCACACTCACAACCAACCTGTGAAGTGGGGGCCTTCCTTATTATTCCCATTTTACAGATGTGGAACTGAGGCTGATAATGACTTGCCCTAGGCCACCCAGTGTCATGGCTAAGACAGGATTTGAACCCTGACTTTCCAGGTCCAAAACCTTCTTCAGTAAGCTGCAATGGCTCTTTTTAAAGTGTCTTCACAAAACTGATTTCAGATCCCCAAAACTGAATCATTTACCCCATAAAATCGGAGCAGGTGCTAGAGCTGCTTTCCATGGCAGAATACTATGCATAAGCTCTGTGCCTGATATCTTCAACATTGTGTTTGAGGTGAAGCTACTTACTATGCTGAGCATGGTGGCAGCTCAGGAACACAACCCCTGCATCATGTAGTTAGATCAAGTCCAGTCTGCTTTAACCTCGATCAGCACCAATGACTCATCTGTAAATTTTGAAGCCTTATTTATTATTAATCACTTATGCATCTGGGGGTCTGTAACCAGATTGGTCCCTTATCGCATTCTCATGTGTGCAAACAGACCGTTTGTGCTCCAGGGCTTACAATCTATTATTATTTATTATCTAGTGCCTGTGTACTTGACACTGTACAATCAGTAGCTGTAGACAAGTCCCTACAATCTAAAAGACACAAGAAAGGGGGGAGACGAGGGAGAGGTGAACACTGGAAGAGATAAAGATACATTCATGAGGTTGAGAAAATGCAGGTGGACGTGCTTAAGGGAAGAGAAGAGATTCTAAAGGAGGGATGAGGATGCAATTTCTCTCATGACAAGCCTTTGACTCATGACCAGGGAAAACCTGACGGAAGAGGTAGGTTTTCAGGAGAGATTTGAAAGTTGGGTGGGAGGGAGCAGAACGAATGTATCCAGGGAGGGAATTCCAGGCATGGGGGGCTGCAAGTGAGATGGGGTGAAGGCATTTAGAGGAGCAGGGGAGTTGCAAGCAGGTAAGAGTGGGGACAGAGGAGGATCCAAGCAGGAATGTGGCAGGATACAAGAGCGGAGAGAGATGAAGGAGCAAGGCCATGAAGAGCCTTGAAGGTGAAGATGAGGAGCTTGTGCTGAATGCATTCACGTAGAGGGAGCCAGTGTACGGCAGAGAGGAGGGGCTGAATGCAGTAAACTTAATAGGCAAGGTAGAGGACTGTGACAGCAGAGTGTTGAACAGAGTTGGGGGGGGGGGCGAGATCAGAGCAGGGGAGTCCAGTAAGGAGGAAGTTACAGTAGTCAAGACGAGAGAGGACTAGAGCGTGGACTAGGGTTTTTGCAGTGGCAACAGTAAGGCAGGACTAGATTTTAGCAATATTATACAGGGCAAAGCGGCAGGATTTGGCAACAGCCTAGATCTGAGAGAGGAGTCAAAGATGAATTCCAGGCTGCATGCCTGAGGGACAGGCTGGATGGTGACACCCTCAATTAAAACCGAGAGGGTAGTAGGAAGGGAACATTTTGGAGGGAAGATGAGGAGTTCAGTCTTAGCCATATTAAGCTTGAGTTGGCGGTGAGACATCCAAGCAGAGATGTCAGAGAGACAGTCAGCGATACGAGACTTGATGGAAGAGGAGACGACAGGAGCGGAGAGTGAAAGTTGCATGCCGTCAGTATACAGGTGGTACTGGTAGCCATGAGATTCAATGAATTTACCCAGAGAAAGAGCGCAAAGGGAGAAGAGGGCTCAGGACAGAGCCTTGGGGAACTCCCACAGAGAGGGGAATCCACATAGAGGAGATACCACAAAGAGAAACGGTGAAGGAGCAGTTTGAGAGATATGAAAAGAACCAAGTGGAAGAGAACTAAAGACAAACAAGTGGTTCATCTTCCTTGCTAGGCTTGTTAAGAATGATAGAAAGCACCCTGCATCCTATTCTGAACTTTGAGACTGTACAATTGAGCATTTTGGCATATGGAAAGTTGACTATTATTATTCTGTTTTCCTGGTAGCCACTTAAATTCATAACTCTGCTTTGGCTTTCAAATGGAATAGTTAATTGTAATAATACTGGTGGCAGCAGTACCAACTCTGGACCCCATCAAGCTTAAATCTGGTTTTGAGCAAGGGCAGGCCAAGTAGTGGCGGAAACAGGGACTGGTGGAGACAACGTGGGAGGGCGATAAGCATATCTCCACCAGCTCCTTTGAATATTATCTATGCTTCTGGAGTCAGGGGAGAGGGGAGGGGCTACCAGAGCAGGCTTGAGCCCCAGCACGTGTGTGCGCGCAGCAAATTAAACACTACAACTACCAATCAGTTCTCCTTTCTCCACTAGTTTACTGATATGCTTAAATGATTCTTGTTGACATGAGAGCAGGATTTTCCATTACAAAAGCAGAGCTGATGGCCCTTTAGGAACTTTATTATAATTTTTAATTTCTGAGCAAGATGGAGTGTTGTATTATTATTATTTATTTATTTATATAGCACTAGCAGTGTACTGTACAGTCAGTAGCTAGTTATAGGTCCCTAGACAAGTCCCTAGCCCAAAGGGCTTACAATCTAGGAGGGGGGAGATGAAGGAGAGGTGAACATCGGGAGAGACAAGGATACATTCATGAGATGGAGAAAATGTAGGTGCCCTTAGGTACAGGGAAGAGATTCTGAGTGAGAGAGGGATGAGGATGCACTGAGGACAGACACTCCCAGACTATGGGGTGGGTTGCCTCATCTGCAGTTGGGCTCATGATCTTTACTAATATTAGATATTTGCATGTCTGCTAACTGGGCTCATGCAATTATATTCAAGTCTCAAAACCATGTCACACAGGCAAAACATTTGGGGCCCACAGTTGTAGGACTTGCTGATTTTTCTAGGCATCACAGATTACGCTACTAGAAGTTAAGAGTAGCTGGCATTCAGCTCAGTATCATGCATGCCATATATATAGCTCATATGCTGCTGGCTAGTTTTCATCACTGCTGTCATGTGGGCAAAGACAACACACAATGGGTGTTTTACACACGCATTTCTCCTGCATGTTTGCTGTTACATCCTGAACTTTCTGTGTGTCTAAATCACTCACCCAGATCTTAAATATCCAGCTCTTTGAACTTCTGCATAGAACTTCTCCCAGAACATTTGTGTGTTAAAAGTTCTCCTGATAAACTGCTTTGCTTCAGGCAGCTGTGGTCACTTGGTTTCCATGGCAGCCCCTCACGTCTACAGCTGCGGCTACTTTAGGCTGCCTCAGGCCAGTGTTTGTGTGAGGAATGCATCCACGAACTGCCTCAGGGCAGTGTGTGTGTGTGTAAAAAGAATGCATCCGGAACTGAGGCTGCGTTTCCATCTGTGGTGGTGGTGGCGGCGGTGGCGGCAGCGGCAGCGGGAGGGGCCAGGGAAGATGTGGCAGCACGGAGGAGTCAGCTGACAGGAAAAGAGCCAGTGTGAATGGGGATCTGCCGCGGCTTCTCTTGAGCATGTCAGGGCGCAAAATCCGTCGCTGCATATGGGAATGCAGTCTGACTTGTGGACTTATAAACCCAGAAGATTGAAAGACAAGCACTTTAAGGTGTGTGCAAAAATGCCCAATGGTAGAGGTTTTACTCTTGGGTTCATATTGAGATTTGTTTGGTATGTTTTGCCCATGAACCAGCTAAATGTTTCTAGGCAGCTCTATGTATGTTCTCACTCTAGCTAATTTGCATCGCTGCTGCTTGCCATTCTTCACTGTTAAGATCCCTCCCACATGATACAGTTCTCATTAGCTATATTTTCACTTTGATTATCCTAAGTGTTGCCTTATATGTTCTTCACAGGGTGAAACTTGCAAATGACAAAGTTTAAAAGGCACTCCCAGCGATTTCAGTGTGCTATTCTATGGAGCCAAAAACTAATGATAATTTGTACCATGCTTTTGAGGTCTATGGATGGAAAGCTTATGTGCTCAGGATTATTATAATGAAGTTTTAAGAGCTCTTAACTCAGAGGAAATGGTAGTGCGTTTGCATGCATGTGTTTCAACTAGTACTTATTTCTGGTTTTGTCACTACACTGATGTAGGGGAAACAAACAGGATAAATTGAATAGAGAGTCTTTGGTAATGAAGGATACATTTCAGAAACAGCACTGGAAGTTGTATTTAATTCAATAACATTTGCAAGAAGGACCTTTTTAACTTTATCTACTTAGTATGCAATATTCCAAATACAAGCTTTTGATCTCTGATAAATTACAATATTTCACTACACTTGTTTAGTATTTTGCTTAGTAGTGCTGATATATAAAAAAGAACAAAAACTCTTGTTTATGCAAAAATGATGTTGAGTCTTAAAGGTTTCATGCTGAGATAGTGGAAGACAGAATACAGCCATCTTCTAACTCAGTTGTATAGCATAAAAACTAAAAGAAAATTCATTTCTGGCATACTTAAAGCCCAAAGACAAATAAGTTTGGTTTTACTGAGTCTCCTTCAAAATACTTTGGTCTGCAAGGGAATAAACAGAAATAAAACTGTATGATTTTACAGTTTCTGACCTCAGATCTGTCTTTCCAGTTTAATCAAAGCTTTCTCTTATGTAATTCTAGCAATGGACTTGGGACCAATGGATTTAATCCCTTACTAAAGCTACTTGTAAGGTTTGTCTGCAGATTGGTAAAGCATGGGCCATATACATTTACAGACCCTTAAATGGCCATAATTTTACTCTTTCATAGATTAGCTCTGAGTATACCCTTTCCCTGATTCATACAGTGTAGTTTTTTACACTTAAAAGCCAGAAGGCAATTCCTAGATGATCTTTAGGACCAAGACTTAGGTTTCAAAAGTAGGCTTCCAACTGACCAGCTGGACACACCAACCAGTGGCAAAGTAAGGAAATCAGGAGAGTAATGAAAAGAACAACAACAAACACACAAAACCAACACCTGAGTGCAAACAAAAATTGTTAAGGTTTTAAACAACTTTCTATCATAACACAACAAAGAAAACACTAATTCTCCATAATATAAGGTTGAGAGCAAGGTTGAGAGCAATAAGGACAAACTAGATTCTTGGAAACATTTGCATGGGGGCCGCATTTGTATACAGTGTGTGTATAGTGGCTCTATTTTTTTTTTTTAGGAGCACCTGATCCTCTGGTGTGCAGATATTTGGAACCAAGTGGACAGGGGAAGGAATTTAAATAATAATTACAATGTCTATTCGTCCTGGGGCTAGTGACTATAGGGAAGCTCATAACCTGAACACTCTTCCTCCTTTGCTCCCATTGAGATCCGCAACCATGGGCATAAATATGTGGGACACAATTCTTTAGTTTCTGGGTGCAGAAACAGTTTCCCCCCATTTTGGGGTTGGAGTTCTCTCAAACATTATATATGTGTGTGATAGATTGAGTAATACGTAGGGTGCTTTTACATGGAATGCACCCATACCTGTGCTCCACCTCACCCCTGGATGGCCCATCCGTTTAAAGGCGTGCCACCCAGGTGTGAGGTGGATCAGAGGTGGAGCAGGCACTGCCTGCTCCAGGCCAGCTCTGCTTGCAGAGCTCTGGAACATCCTGGAGCTCTGCAAGCGGAGTGGGTCGCCTAAACCCAGAGCACCACCCGGGGTTGGAGCCGCGGTCCAGCTACTTGGTGAATGGGCCGCTGCTGTTGGATCCCTGCGCCTAGCCAGTAACCTTGTCTTCTGTGGGGAAGGACAATGGAATCGAGACACACAGGTAAATGCCAAACCCAATAGATTTATTTCCTAGGCTAATGCCAGCCATGCACTGGCACCAGCACTAGGGGACTCTGTGTAGCTTACAGAGGTAGAGAGTCGATGGGGTCCAAACTGGTGACCCCTTTTATAGGGTTTTAAGACAAAGAACCATAAAGATCAGAGATGGTCTTTATCATGGTATGTATGATAAGATAGATGAATCGGAGGTGATTTGTTAGGAACTAAATGATACATCAGTCATACATATTAATCAGAGGTGCTTGGTTAGAAACCAAATGGTAATTAAAATACCTCCTTTCTCAAGACAGTTGGTTCTTACCGCTGAAATAACATGCTTTGTTCTGGCTTATCAGCAAGAGCACTTATTGTTCTACAGCTTTCAGCACTTCTTAAGTTTCATTTTCCCAGCAGGGCTGCTAGGCCCTGACAGTAAATGAGTCATAGCGCGCTTTCTGACGTGCATGAAAGTGTGCTTACGAGTTCGAGCAGTGGGATGAGCATGCAAATTAGGTGCTGCTTTGATAACATTGGAAAGGCGCGCCACGCATGATTGACGCTTTCTGGCGCACTGACAAATGCGCTGTACAGAGCTGGATTTTGCAGCTCCGTACAGCACATTTGTCAGTGCACCAAAAAGCTTCAGTCATGCGTGGCGTGCCTTTCTGAGGTTATCAGATCAGCATCTAATTTGCATGCATGTCCCGCCACCTGAATTCGTAAGTACACTTTAATGCATGTCAGAAAGCATCCCAACTCTTTCTCTCTGGCTACACTTCAAGATGGAAGTTAGTGTGGTTTAGGCCCAAGATGGGAAATGAAGGCTTTATTCCTACTTCAGACTGGGGTTTGCCCTGACAATGCCATAGAGCTGCGGGCGGCAGCCTAGAGCAGCATCCGATCCACCCACAGCTCTATGGCTCAATGGGAGGGGTGTGCCACGTGGGTGGACTGCGAGCCACGGCAGCCACCGAGTCCATTTAAACCAGTGGCGGCTGGTGGGTTTGGATGTTGGAGGGGCACTGGGGCAGCAAGGCCGGGCTGGCCCGCCCGCGGCTTCGCTGTGGGCTGGCCGGCAGGCCGGAGCCAGGGGGACAGTGGGCAGAGCCAGGGGGATGGTGTCTCTTCCTCTGTTCCCCTTCGTATGTCTCTTCCCTAGCTCCTGTCTCTCAGATTGTAAGCCCTAGGGGCAGGGACCGTGTCTATTTTATTACTTTGTAAAGTGCCAGGTACACTGCTGGTGCTATATAAACAACAACAACAACCACCTTAAAATAAATAATGCATAAACCCAAAACAAAGGCACAGCCGACACTCTGAACAACAACAAAAAATAAACTTTATTTATATAGGCCCCCCACTCCCTCCCTCCCAGTAAGACACAGAACCCTTTTGAGAAACTAAAGTGCAGTAAACCAACAAACAATCAATTTTAAACCAAACAAACACAGTTAAAAGGGCAGGAACAACAATATTAACAACCTGAACCAGCAGACCATGAGACTCAAGGCAAAAAAGGGCTTTTCCAAGGGTTTAACGTTTATAATGGAAGTGTGCCCTACGCTCTTTTTGTGCAGCAAATAGTTCAATTGTCCTATGATTGACCTGGACCCACTCTGAGTCCAGTAGTACATGATGTACTACTGGACTCAGAGTGGGTGGGGTGCTTTTACACATGATACTGAGGAGGAGGAGGCAGGGCATGCATAACCAATTAAACATGCAAGATTGGTCCCATTAAAACCAGAGAATGAAACCCCCCAAAATCACTGTTCTTTTTACACCAGATCAAGGTTTGGAAGAAAAAAACACAACACAGTTTGCGTTCGCACATAGAGCTTTACAAAACAGGCCCAACACACAGGCACCCTGTGTAAAAGCACCCCAGTCACTTCTGAAGCAGGGATTGGGGTCCCTGCAACACACATGCAGCAGCAAGTCCCTTCTGAATCAGTATTCTTGCCCTCTGCTCTGTGTGTGTGTGTGTGTGTGTGTGTGGGTGTGTGTGTGTGTGTGGGGGGGGGTTGGGGTGGAGAGGGGAATTAGTATTTAATGCTCCATGATTCACAATTTAAAAAAAACCAAAAACATACAGAAGTCTCTTCTGAACCAGGGAATGGGATTGGGCTCCCCCCCGCAACACACGCACCCAGCGGAGGGTAAGGACACTTTAGGGCAGGGTAGTGAAGCAGATGGCTAGCTGCTTCCCCACCTCACAGACACTCACACAAAGCACCCCAGCGATGAACCCCAGAATCAAGATAGAACCAATCGCTGGGGTGCTTTGTGTGAGTGTCTGTGAGGTGGGGAAGCAGCTAGCCATCTGCTTCACTACCCTGCCCTAAAGTGTCCTTACCCTCCGCTGGGTGCATGTGTTGCGGGGGGGAGCCCAATCCCATTCCCTGGTTCAGAAGGGACTTCTGTATGGGTTTTTTAAAAAGAAAAATGGGAAGCACAAGGCCCCTGTGATTCCCATTTTTGGGGTCTTAAATACTAATTCCCCCCCGCCATGCACACGCATAAAAAAATTCAATAAAATCCCAGACATGATTCAGACAAGCACCCTAAATCCCAGCCAGGAGTCCAGGACTCCAGTTTTAGCACTCCAGGCCAGGCCACAGAAAAAGTACAAAATAAATTAAAAGAATTATAACAATATAACACTAAAACAATACTGGTAATAATTTAAAACAAAAAGTAAACACCACATAAAAAATACATTAATAAACCAAAATCCTTTAAAATAGAACAAAGGAATAAAAAATTAAAATAAACCATCACCTACCTTTTATAGTAAAAAACTTGCTGCCTGAGTTCAGCTCAGCTACAGCAGCCCAGGCCTGGCTGGCTCCCAGTTCCCGCTCAGACTCAGTGTCTGAGTCTCTCCCTCCCCCCCCCGACACAGGCACAGGCACTGAGTCACACACAGCACTACACATCCCCCACGCTTTTCTGTGGCCACTGATTGGCCAGGGCTATAGCTCTGGAGCCCAAAAACGTGTGTTTTTTTCCCTGGAGGATTCCTAAAGGAATCCTCAAGCACCTCCTCCCTGCCCACCCCCAAAATGCAAGTGAGCATGTGCGAGATACCAAGAAAAAGGGCGCTACGGCTATCGCCCAGTCGCACATGCTCACTTGCCTTGTTCTCAGTACTGGGACCCCCGCCCCCTTCCTAAGTGGGCCTGCCCGCAGGGCCCCAATTCACAGACCTGATTCGCCGCTCCACTTGCTTCTGTGTAACTGCCCTGCCAGCCAGTGAGTCCTAGCTCCTCCCCGGCCAGACCTCGTCACCTCCTGGCTGCTTGTTTGCACATGCTCCCCCTGGAGGCTTCCCCCACGCACTGCAGCTTAGTGTGGGGGCGTGGCTGGGGAAGCCTGCAACAATGCTCCCGGAGTGAGTGACTCCACCAGCGGGGAATTCCCTGCTTGCTCAGCAAGCCGCCGCCGCAGTGCTCGTGCTCCACAGTCCTCCTCGCCTGACGGTGAATCAGCCAAGCCCCTCCCTCCCTCAAGTCAGGGTGGGACCAAGGAGGGGGAGGAATTTAAAAAAAAAATAAAAACAAATTTAATCAGCGCGGCAGCAGCGTTGTTGGTGGGGCACCGCCCCCACAGCCCTCAATGAGGAGCCACCCCTGATTTAAACTACTGCTGAAACTCGGTATTCGAAATTTCTCAGTGTGTGGGCCCTGTTTCCATGCGTCTCGCCCTATTGTCTTTGACCAAAACCTCTCTGCCCTACTCTACAATGCAATGGACACCACTTTATTTTACATATAAGGAATCCTATACAGGTGTGTTGTGCGCACATAGGGATAGGCTGTAGGGAATGGGTAAGTGGAAGATCAGGAGTAGGTACTACACTGGGACCGTGGTTACTTCTTGTTTCTGACATCCAGCTTATGTATAAAAATTGGAAGCAGAATTTATCCCATAGAACAGGCACCTGTGTCAAGCTGCTATATCATTTTTCTTGTTTAAGTTCTTTGATGGAAACACTGGGTGTTCTTTTAGTCCCAGAAGTTTTCACTCTAATAGGCTGCTAATGAGCTGTCAATTATTTATGCAAAATAAAGGATGCACACCAACAAAGTGAAATTTCTCAATTAAAGCTGAAGTGTTATGCAGTATATCCTCTTTACTTTTAACTGTCTTCACCTGCATTCACATTTGCACATTTCTGTTTGCACAGTTATGTTACCTGCTACATAACAATGTCCTCCATGTCTCATACTGGAGTCTCAGGTTCCAAGACTAATTTTAAATAAGCCTAAATTCAGACTTAGTTCACATTATAGCACTTATCTTTCCAACACTTCTGCGTATTGGCTAATTCTTGCAACATCCCTGTGAAATAGGATAGGTATTAACTCCATTTCCAGATGGGAGTCTGAGGCAAAGTCTCTTGATTAAGCTAGGGACTCTCAACTTTGAAAAGATCTAGATCCATTTATGCCTGGTGGCCAGTTAGTTGTAAATCAGTGTACTAGAGGCACTTCCTGCCCCCACTGAAGTCAATATCTCATCTCCCATTGAGTTTCATGGATCAAGATCACACCCTTAGTGACTCATGCATTTGTAAACTCCAAGTTTGAGTATTGCCAAACATTCTTTCTTGGTGTGAAAACAAGGGCCCAGGATATGCTTTTGGTTGATCTGGAACATATCAACCATTTAAAATCAATTAGAACTCATAATTTGTTCAACAGTGTCATATTAAAAATATAAAGTTTTGGAGTCTGAGTCTGAGTCTTAGGCTGCTTTTAGATGAGCGGGTCGCCGTTGTGTGACCCGCTCGCGCTATTTTTCAAAATTCCGCAAGGTGGGATTTAAATGAGACGATGGCTGCAATCAGGTGCATAAAAGGCGGTTGCACATTGTTTGCCGACCGTGAATTAAATACCTCACAATCGAGGTATTTAATTCGCGGTCAGCAAACAATGTGCAACCGCCTTTCATGCACTTGATTGCAGCCATTGGCTCGTCTAAATCCCACCTTGCGGAATTTTGAAAAATCGTGCAAGCGAGTCACACAACGGTGACCCGTTCGTCTAAAAGCAGCCTTATTTTCAACATCTTAAGTGGAAGGGGACCACGTTCCCACACATTCCATATACAAAAAGATTTTTCAGTAAATTCCATAGACTTCCCTTTCAGAGGATTCTTTGCTAAAAGATGGAGAGAACTCTTCCCTGTAAACTGAGATTCTTAGGGATGGGCATTGTGGATTCAGATTAATCTGCAACAGCCCGTAATGGGGCATTATGGATTAATCCATAAAGATCTGCAATGCTCTGTGCAACATTATTCCAATTACCAGATCTCTGGATTTGCTAGGGGCTCAGCCATTGTGCCTTTTTCAAAGACTGGAAAGGCAGCCAATGGCATGAGGTTTAGGCTAATGGCTGGGGAGGGTGGCGGAGCCGTGCAGAGGGGATTTGCTGACCAATTGCCATCCAGTCTGGGATGGCAATCAGTCATCAGGGTACAGGTATAAGCTGTACAGGGGGAAACAGAGCAGGGGTGTAGCTATGTTGGAATGGGCTCAGGTGCAAGAAGTGGACTTGGGCCTCTCTGTTGCTATTGTTTCCCCTGTCTCATCCTCCCTTCTTTCCCCCAGCATCTCTTCCTCCGTCTGCTTGTCTGAAGGCTGAGGCTGTGCTGCCTGCCTCGCTCATGCTGGTGCTTATTGTGTCCTGTGCTGCTTGCTGGATGGCCCCCACAAGCACTGCGGGCAATTCCACTTAGCACAGACTCTACCTGCCCAGGCCACAACAATACAGGATTTGTACCCCGCAGCCCTGCAGCTTGGGCCCTGGGACAAATGTCCCTTCTGTCCCTATGATAGACTATGCTCCTGCAAGAGAGTATAAAACTCTCTGCCCCAAGGATTCTGTAGCTATTTTGGGACTCCTTTTTGCTGCAGGCAGGCTTCACCATGACCACACCAGTCAGGTAATGACTGTTGTTAACCCACCCAGCCCACAGCCTCCTTCAGATAATGACTGTTGTTAACCCACCCACCCCTCAGTCTCCTTTTACCATCCCCACCTCCCCAGTCCTCTCCCCGCAATTTGCTGAACTTGCTTTTGCATTTGAATTTGCATTTGATTTTTTAATTATTATTTTTTTGCTGTATTGCATGGACCTGTAGCCCACCCCAAGCCCCTCCTGCCACTGCCTCCTTCAGGTCAGGCTCCCTACCACCCAGAACACAAACCCCCTCTGCCACAGTGCTCACCCCCACTGTGGCGCTAGCCATTTGAGCACAGTGCGATGAAAGGAAGAGAACAGCAGGGGAACGGTGGCATTCAGTGATGATGAGTGACAGTGAAAAGAAGAGGGAGACCATGAGTGGAACTTTCAACAATGGCAAGCCAAGGCATGAAGAGGCTGCTTCGTCCATGTCAGGGACCCCCAAGCCACCTGTGGTCCAGGCATCCACTTCTGGCACCCTGGACCCATCTAGCGTGTGGTCTCACTTCACACTGGGAGCAGACGATAACGCAATGGTAGTGCGCATGCACTGCAAGGCCTGGGTTAATTGGGGGAGAGATTGTGGTCATCTTTCCACTGGCAGCCTAAACAGACACTTGACACAGCATCGTGGGAACCATTTGGGTCCTCCTGAGGCCATGGCTAAGAGAAAGCATGTGGCGGTAGCAGTTGCAGAGGGGATGGGGGGAGAGGAACCCTCTGCAACAACTACCCTGGAGGCTTCTGATGCTGGCCCTTCCCCAGCTACCCCCAGAAGAAGTCTTCTTTGAGGAACATTGGCTCCTCTTGGCCCTCCCACCACAAGCCCTGGCTCACCCCTCCCAGCCCACTCTGCCTAAGTTACTGGAGCAGAAGCAGCTATATGCACCCAACCAGTCTTGTGAAGCTGCCAGCACCAGGGCAACTGATGAGCTGATTGTCCTAGATGAGGACCCATTCGGTGCAGTTGAGCAGATCAGGTTGCAAGGATTGGTTTATCAGCTGGAGCCCAAGTACAGGATCTGCTCCTGAAAAACCTTCATATGAAGGTGATCCCCTCCCTGTCTGGGGCCGCTTTTAGACGTGCAGCTGGAGCGGCGAAACAGCCGCAGCGCTGTTTTAGACGAACCGGAAGCGGAAGTTGTGAGCGTGATCCGGCGCCGCACATTCTTTTCTGGCCGCGTATGTCACCCCAGAGAGATCAGGGTGGTTCGATCACGGTCAGCAAAGAATGCGCGGCCCCGGATCACGCACACAACTTCCGCTTCCGGTTCGTCTAAAACAGCGCCGCGGCTGTTTCTCCGCTCCCGCGCCTGATCCCAGCTGCACGTCTAAAAGCGGCCTGGGACTGTGTGGTCCAGGCTCTTGGGAGAGTTCTCCCAGGCTGAGGGTTGCATGGTACACTTTACCACAGACCTTTGGACCAGCACCAGTGCAGTACATGCCTATTTGACACTGACGGTGCATATCTATCAATCAATCAATTCAGTTTGTCAGTCATGCGACCATCACAATTATAAACAGTTAAAAACAATATATTAAAATGCATAAATATCACATTATCCTAGTCTGTCTAATTGTATTTTCTTTTACAGCAAACATAGCAACTGAATGTGTAATGCATTTGGATTTACATCCTAAAAGAAAATACAATTGTGCAGATTGTGACCAAGATAAAAATCCTGGCAAAGGGCAATGAGAATAAATCCTAAATGTACCTAAGCTCACAGTATAGCAGGCATCTTAAAAGGTAATGAGGTAAATTTTCAACTTCTTCCATGTTGCGAGGACATATCCTCTCACTATGGATCCTTTTATACAAGCGGGTTGCAGTCAGACGACCTGCTTGCGCAATTTTTCAAAATCCTACAAGGCAGGATTATACGTGATGATGGACACGATCACGCGCATTCAAGGAAGTCGCACATTGTTTGCCAACTGCTAACTAAATACTTCACACATCGAGGTATTTAGTTCATGGTTATTATATCTGCCAGTTAAAATCTTAGAATAAAATAAAGACAATCTCATTTTGAGGAAAGGTATTCTTAAATAAGGTGGCAATATGTCTAAGTATAATTCAAATTGCCAGTCTAACTTAAAACCTGATAAATACGGAGTAATTTCAGATTCTCTATTCAGCGTTAAATCTTCCTGCATTGATACATCCCAGATTCTTTGTTGAAACCATTTTTTAAACTGAAGCCTATTAAATTATTTCAGTTGATTCACCTGTAGACCCAACTTTAATAGGTTTCCAGAGATTCGAGTTATTCAGGGAGCAAATCCATACCGCTCAAAAGAATATTGCTCTGCTACAGCTAGCTTTAGAAGACAATCCTCACAGTCCAGATGGAGAGTGCCAGAATCTCATCCTGCACCAGGTTGCTTGAGTAGCTAAAGAGAATAGCTCCAGCTCTGAACTGAGGAGTGAAGGAGGAATAGATGACCATGCACTGCTGGAAGCTGCCACCAGTTCCCACCACCAGCGTAGCAGCTCGCAGCAGTGCAGGGGCAGTGTCTGCTGGTAAGCACCGATGTGTGTTCTTGCATGCCCAGGAACTTGATGATAGACACACAGCAGACAACATCCTCCACACTGTGAACGCAAGGTTGGACCAATGGGTCCGCAGTGCAGAGTCACACGTGGACGTTGGGTTTTTGTAACCGACAACGGCAGCAATGTGATGAAGGCCATGCACAAGGCCTTCATCACATTCGGCACAGCAGACAAACCCTGAACCTCATGGTGAAGGTGTGCCTTGGATGTGACTGAGGGGTGGTCAGAGCTCTTTGGGAAGCTGCAGAAGATCATGGGCCACTTCCATCAGTTTGTCACAGCCATCATGGCATTATGTCAGAAACAGCAGGAGTTGGGCGAACTGGAGCAGGATGTCCTGACCCGATGGAACTCCACATTCCTGATGCTGGAGTGGATCCTGGAGCATCGGGCAGATGACCCAGGTCCTGCAATCCTTTCATCTGGCCACCAACAATCTCAGCGCAGAATGTGCCACGCTCAGCCCGGTAATCCCACTGACTTGAATGCTAGAGAGACGTCTGAGAGTGTTCCTGTCCTGCATGGACCTGCAGGGAAACACAGGGGAGCTGGCAAGCAACTTACTCTGAGAGCTGTATCACCCAATGCCTCCCTCCCAGTGCCCACTTTAGCTCTTCTTGGGAGCAGGGGCAGGGCGGGGGGTGGGAGCTGCTTCACAGGAAGAAGACACACATGCACCCTAGGGAAAAGAAGAGAAAACAAACAAATGTTAAAAAAAGAAAGAAAACAAAAAAGCCAGAAAAGGAAAACGAAACTAGGCAACTGGCAGGCAGGCTCACCTTAAACTTCTAATTTGAAGGGGGAGGAGAAGGAAGTATGGATGGATGTACTACCTGTCCTGTCCCCTACTGGGTGGGACTGGGAGATTCTTCAGATGGCCTTCCCAGAGTATCTTCTTTTCCTCCTTGCTGCTGCGTGCATTCCTCCTTCATCTGCTGCTGGTTTTCAGGGTGCTGAATGGTTTAGGTCCTGGTTATATTCGAGACCTTTTCTGGAGCCTCACACTGATGGGTATCTGCGCTCAGGAACCACCTGCTGTTCGGGGGTTCCACCATCGCGTCTGAAGTCAGCAGGTGATCAGGCCTTTGCTGTGGCGGGCCCCTCGGTGTGGAACTCACTCCCCCTAGAGGTTCATCTAAGTTCCTCCTTCCTTACCTTTAAAAAGCACCTGAACACTTATTTTCTAGGTGCTTTTAGGATCCACTGCTGGTCCACTTAATGTATTTTGTCCTCCCTTTTTCCTTCCCCTGTCGTACAATTTTTAAAATATTATTTTAAATTACTTGTTTTAAATTGTTTGTTTATATTGTGCTTTTATGTAAAATGTAAAGAACTCCAAGTGCTGTGTAGGCAGTGGGGCACTATGAAAATAAAATTATTATTTATCATCCTCTCCACTACAGGATGTGTGAGTAAGTGTCCCAGTGCACTGCACGCCCTCACCCCCAGGACCAGCTACCTGGCACCCCAGCATACTGCACCCCCAAGTGCATTGCCCCTCTGCACACACACCCCATAGTTCCTCTCCATTTAGTGCACTGTACACACACACAGGGCAGATCAGGCAAATCCCTGCCATAACTGATCAGAAATTGAGGATTTTTAATCTTAGTACGCATGTCTTAAAAAATCTCAGCTGCTTTAGGTCATGTACTACACTATAACTATGTGTCAGTCTAAAGACGAATACATCGGCGACTACTTTAAATTGCATAAGCAGAAACTAAATGTTGCTCTCTGAGCATCACAGGACACATGTGTCATTGAACAAGTGAATTGTACAAACCAATATCAATGAATTGTGCCTGTGCTGTAAACGGCTATGATAAAAAGAAAATCATTATATCCAAGTCACGATTTCCTGGCCAGCATCAATGTCACAGGCCTAACATATGAGATGTGCTGTCTGGCTAGAAGGTGACTTTCTCCTGTGGTGTTCCATGTCCACATCTGGAATGACCTACCTCAGTACCAGGAGGCAGAAATGATGGCTTTAGTTACTGCAAACAGGAGCAATAATAGTCTAACTGCTGCTGCAAGAAAATGCCAGAGTCTCTGTTCGCTAAAGGCATGTTCACTAAGGGTGTGCAGTCATAATATTCAACCAGTTATTAAATGAATGGAGCCCCATTTGTGTTCCATTACGAAAATGGATGAATAATATTTATTTATTCTTTATATTTATATTTATTACATTTATGCCCCGCCCCACCTGAAACAGCTCGGGGCGGCTTACAATCTCAAAAGAATTTTATATTATATATATATATATATAAATACAAACATAAAATATTTAAAACATGCGTAAAATACAACAATTAAAACAGGACCAGGGAACATGATAAATATAATACAATAAATAAGGGTGAAGGAGGATAAAAACCCTCCCTAACCTACCCTCCCCAAAGGCCTGGGTGAGCAGCCAGGTTTTACAAACTCGCCGGAATGCTAAAAGGCTTGGGGCCAGGCGAGCTTCTTCCGGGAGGGAGTTCCAAAGGCGCGACCCAGCCACCGAGAATGCCCTCTCCATTGTGGCCCCTCGCTTAACATGGGGGACCTCCAGGAAGGCACCCCCGGCAGACTGAAGGAGCCGCTCTGGGGCACGGAGGGCGAGGCAGTCCCTGAGGTACGAGGGGTCCAGACCGTGAAGGGCCTTATAGATTAATACCAGAACCTTGAACAATTGTCATTTGTTTTAATCCTTTTTCATTAAAAATAAAATAAAAAAATAAAACAAACAACAACTGTGCATACACAAAATGGCCATCAGGACCATTCTGTGCATGCACACCCGTTTCCAAAATGGCACCAACAGCATCTGCGCCATTATGGAAAATGGTGCACATGCACAGAATGGCCGCAGTGGCCATGTTAATTTTAAAAATTACTGTGCATATGCAAATGGCCACTGGACTATTCTTCACATGCGTGGCCTTTTCCAAAATGGTGTCAGCAGCGTTGGCATAATTTTGAAAAAGGGAAAAGGGCAGCCAGTCTGCACATGTTTTGTCCATGCGCAGACCAGTTGCCCTTTTCCAAAATGGTGCCAACACTGCCAGAGCCATTTTGGAAAAGGGCATGCATGTGCAGAATGGCCTGGTGGCCATTTTGTGCATGCACAGTGATTTTATGTATTTATTTTTATTTTTACTATTTTAATAAAACTGAAAGAAAAAAAAAAGAAGAAGAAAATAAACGGGCCAAATACACCCCCCCCGCCCCAATGATGAGTTTTTTGTAAACTAAAAAGAAAATAAAGGTGTGCCTTCTGCACACCCCTAATGTTCACACAAACTGATGTTCCCCCAAACCACTTCATAGAGTAAAACAGCAGAAGCCTCGGAGCATTCACAGAGGATGTTTTTAGACAAGTGTCTTCCCACCTATTATTACCCTCCCATCACCAATGCAGGTCCGCATTGGTACCCTATGCAGTCCTGCAACATGGGGAGGCGATGGGTGGGGAGGCAGTGACCTAAAAACACCCAGAGTATTGTGGTGCCAGTGGTAGTCCTGGAACAGCAGTAACCCAAAGTTGCCCCAGGGTATATATTTTGGATAAACTTCATTACCCTGAGGTAGCTAGACCACATTTAGGTCTCAATTCAGTCAAGGACACTTTATTTCAGGATAAGATCAATTTCAGGGAATTTGTAAACTGAAAGTTTCCATGCATTGTCCAAACATCCCAGAATTGACTGCAGGACAGTCCTAGAATAATCTCAGAAAAACTATCCTTTGACAGCATTTTTGTGTGAACAAGGCCTAAGGTTTTTTTATATAGTTAAGGTGGCTTGCACTCTCCATTAAAATCACAGAAAGTCTACTTGTTATAAAATTGAGATAATTTTTACTATGACTGAAATTTTGTAGGGAGGATAGCTTGGGTGAGGGGGAGAATCTGTCAACATTTCACACAAATCCATTGGGAAATAGCAAAGTTATGAGTCTGAAAATTGGAGGGAATTGGATAAAAATAATGTGTTCTGGGTTTTACAACCATCTCCTTTTGACAGAGAAAAGTGTGTTTAAAGTTATATGTCTGGAGGTGTAGAGTTTATTATAAATTATGGGGACCAGGTGTGTTCTCCTTTTCTTACTTTTAAGCTTGGACTCTACAGAACTGCAGACACGGTCTGTTATAGCCAGAACTGTACTGGGCCAGTTTTCAACTAGCAAAACTAAAGCTTCCTACTTCTATGCTACCGAACTGTATGGTTTATACTAGTGCCAAGATATTTAAAGAAGATCAGGCAGTTCTGACCTACCAAAATATGCTTTCATCTTACCCAGGTATCTAAATGCTTTTTCTTTTCTCTTCCTTTCCCCCCGCCCCCCTTTCTTCCCTTTCCCTTCCCTCTTCCTCCTCCCTTCCCCCCTCCCTCTTCCTTTTTTTCCTTTTCTTTTCTTTAAACCTGGGCTTTATATTACAGAACAGCAGATGCTTGAGAGATCAAGTCTTTCACCCTCACGCTGCTGAATCACATGGTCTGCATAAGATACCTGAGGATCAGATAGCTCTGACCTCCTGAAGTGTGTTTTCGTCTCACCCAGGTACCTGAAAGTCCCTCATTTTCTTTTCCCTTTTCCCTCCCCCCCTTTCTTTCTTTCTTTCTTTCTTTAAACTTGGGCTCTATAGAACTGCAGCCATGACTTGCAGTGTAAAGATATCTAAAGGAGATCAAATAGTTCTGATTTCCCAAAGTATGCTTTTGCCCTATCTAGATACCTGAATATCTTCTGTTTCCTTCTTTTTCTTTTTTCCTTTCTTCCCCTTTCTCCCCTCCCCCCTTTTTTCCACTCCTCCCACCCATTCCCCCCCTTTTCCTACCTCTCACTTCCCCTCTCTTTTCTTTCCCCTCCTTTCCTTTCCACCCCTTGCAACGTAAAGAAATGTCTTTATGCTTCTAACTTAAGATATGTAATCTTGTTGTTGTTGATACATAACCCCCTTGAAAGACAGGCAAGTTGTGAAATCTCCCCCTGAAGAATCTGGACGTTCCAGCGAAATGGCCGTCGGGATCCTTTTGTTATATATTGTATATGGACTGTTGTTCTTTCTACCAAAGGCTTTCTTTGTATGGACCTTTCTGTTTGGAGTATATATTTATTTTGTATAAAATTTGGATCAGAGTTGAAGCAGGTATATTGTGTTTTTTGTGTGGAGGTGTAGAGGTGACAGGAATTTCAAGTGTGCATTCTAGTCATTTCCTGAGTGCATTTTTAAAATCTGTCATGTAGTTTTTAAGTTAGGACATTTTGCAGTTACCATGTTATCAAATGGAGAATGAACTTGAGAGGGTTGATAGGGGGTGGGGAGAGCATATCTTTAAAAGTCCCATCTCTACCCCAGGAGTGGGGGAACAGTGTGTATATGGGCAACATGCAACCACATGCTGGGAGGGTGTACATGGGGGTGGGGGGAGGCTTGGTAAGCCGGGGGTGAAGTTCAGTGTGGTGCTCATGGGAAGGGGGCACCCACGTTCTGGGGGGTGTTTATGGGGGGGGGGAGATGGGTGATGTGTATTCAGGAACAAGCCTTGGGAGCAGTCAGGGGTGGAGGAGAACTGTATGTATGGGCTACAGTGGAGACCAGGATCAAGTCCATAATACTGGGGTAGGGTGGAGCTTGCTGTCCCCAGCTTCAGTGTTTTCCCCAAACTGCAGAGGAAGAGGATTGGAACGAAAAGACAAAGGCAAATTTTGGGGGCATGGAGCCTAAGTAAGCAAGCACAATATGTGAGACCATACCACATCTTTACTGCTTATATGGCATGCACATTATGGAAGGAGCCTTAACTTACAATTCCCATGCTTTTTGGGAAATGGCTGAACTTATAAAAGCCTGAACTCCTCTCTTAAACTGAAGGTTTTTTTTAATCCTCTAATTGTATAATGATTTGCTTTGTATTCCGAGTCTATTGCTGGTGCATAACAGGTTGTGAATTTTAACCTTCAGAGATTGGCTCAAAGGACTGGTCTGGAGCAGTGCTTGCCTTGAAGTTAGTCCACAATTTCCTTTTTTAGAGAATGAAGAAGGAAGAAATTGAAGTTTCCTTTCCATCTTCTTCTGCCAGGAAACAATGGATTAGAACAGGAGTGGGAACAGTGAAAGATATCGTATTAGCTGCCATTGAAGCCAGAGACAACATGAACTAGCAAAATGAAAAAGAAATCTCTTTGCTTTAATGCCAAACATTTCAGCTGTTTGGATTGTGCAATGTGCTGAATATTACATAAGCATTTTGGCTGCATGTGTTTCAAGGCTTGCTTGCCCAAGGATAAGTGACTTCATCTGATGTTTAGATTAATTTCGTGTCTGTACACTGCAAGTACAGATTTAGTGGCTTTGTGGAACTAAAATAAAATGTGCCCAGCTAAATAGAAGCTTTAAAATGTTTTCTCTTTTCAGGGACCGAGTTGGCAAGTAGCGTGTCCACTTAGAAAAAATATTCATTGCCTGAGTAAGGCCTGAAGATTTGGTTCCTGGGTTCACAGTGAAAGCCACCATTTCTCCAATAATTGTCTGTGAAGACCCACCTCTGAAATAGCTATATTTCTGCTTCCAATGATGACCTTGGAATCCATGTTAAAAAGTGTGTTTAAAGTTATATGTCTGGAGGTGTGAGGTGACAGGAAACTCAAGTGTGTATTTTAGTCTTTTCCTGAGTTTGCATTTTTAAAATCTGTCATGTACTTTTTAAGTTAGGACAGGAGGCAAACCCTATTAAACCCACAGAGAGCACGCGGGTGAGAATCTCAGTAGCTTACTCAAACTCATTTTCCATTGTAGGAGTTTTGAGGTATAGTGTTGCAATGGGAGGGTCAAGAATGGAATTTACAAGTAGCAAAGGAAATATTACATTATAGTGTAATGAAAACAGCTCTATAGTTAAGGCAGCTTATACTCTCTGTTAAAAATCACAAAAATTCTACCCCATTATAAAATTGAGATAATTTATCCTATGACTGTGACATTTTGTAGAGAGGATTGCTTGGGTGAGAGGTAGAATCTGTCCAAATTCCAAATTAACCAGTTGAGAAATGGCTGAGTTATAGAACTTTGCATTTTGGAGGCTGAACTGTTTTTTCTGTCTTTTGTGACTTTTTCTGTTGATGCATAAAAGTGAGTTTTAAGTTATCTGTCTGGAGGTGTCAGAAAACTGAAGTGTGTATTCTAGTCAATTTCTGAGTTTAGATTTTCAAAATCTATCGTGTAGGTTGTACGTAATGATGTGTTGAAATTCCCATGATGGAGAGAGTGAGATTCCTAAATAACATCAGGATGGACATTTATTTATTTTATTTTACAAATTTATACCGCGCCCCTCCTGCCAAAGCAGCTCGGAGCAACTAACAAATATAAAAGTTATAAAAATACAATATAAATATAATAAATACAAAATATATACAAACATAAAACAATACAATCCACAATGGGGGATGTCAAAAGAATAAGCAAAAGAAACACTCCCACCCTACCCATCTCCCTCACTGAAAGCCTGGTGGAACAGCCAGGTCTTGCATTGTTGTCAGAAGGAGAGGTGGTCCAGGGCCACCTGGGCCTGCACCAGAAGGGAGTTCCACAGCCTAGGTGTAGCCACTGAGAACGCCCTCTCCATAGTCACCCCTTGAGTTACTCGGGGGACTTTGAGAAAGATGCTCCTGGTCCTGGTGGACTGCAGGGACTGATCCAGAGACTGATCCAGAGTGAGGTGGTCCCGCAGGTAGGTAGGGCCCAGGCCATGTAGGGCTTTATAGGTAAGCACCAACACTTTGAATTGGGCCCAGAAGACTATAGGCAGCCAGTTCAGAGCTTGAAGCATTGGTGTAATGTGCTCACGGTGACCCATCCCTGTTAGGAGGTGGGCTGCCACATTCTGCACCAGCTGCAGTCTCTGAACCATCACCATACGTGGGGCTACCCCGCAGATTGAATTACAATAGTCTAGTCTTGAAGTAATGAAAGCATGGGTGGCAGTAGACAGGTCGGAGTCCAAGACATATGGCTGAAGCCTCGTACCAGATATAATTGGCGAAACGCACTCCTCGCCACAGCCTCCACCTGGATATTCAGGTGGAGCTGGGAATTGAGGAACACGACCAGGCTACGAACCTGGGGGAGCAGTGGGAGGTGAACCCCATCAATGACAGGGGATGCCACACCCACTGCCTAATACACTAACATCATCTCCATTTTGTCGGGATTCAGCTTTAGATGGTTCGCCCTCATCCAGTCCCCCACAGCTGTCAAACACCAAGTAAGCACCGAGACTGCTGGGTCTGGGTCAGATGAAAAAGAAGTAGAGTTAGGTGTCATCAGCCTATTGATGGCTCCAACCCCCAAACAGTCTCACGACCTCTCCCAGTGGCTGCATACACACAAAGAGGAGATGGGACAAGATGGAACTTTGCAGGACTCCACACAAGAGGTTTCGGAGAGATGAAGAACAGTACCTGAACACCACCCGCTGAGCTCTCCTGGCCATTCCAGAACAATCCCGCCCACCCTGGCTCAGTCCTGCAGGCAAGTCACCAACATCTCATGGTCAACGGTATCAAAAGCAGTCAACAGATCTAACAGAATTAGCAGGGTTGACCGACCCTGGTCCAATTCACAATGGAGGTCATCGACCAAAGCCAAAATTGCAGTCTTAGTGCCATAACCCAGATGAAAGTCAGACTGCAAGTGATCCAGAAAACCAGTGCGGTCTAGATAAGGACTGAAACTCGGCTCGATTATCTCACCGGTTCTCGACAAGAAGGGGGGGGGGATCTCGCCTTGAGGCAAGAAACCTCCCTCTTCTCATCAAGAGCCAGCAAGAATTCAAGGGGGCAGAGTGGGGGTGGGGGTTGCAGATGGGGGACCAGCACAGGGGACGGAGGTGAGCAAGGGGCAAAGACAAGCCCCCTGAGTACCTTCAGTCCCCCCCCCAATGGCATCCCCACCTGGGGGGGAAGGCACAGTTCAGGCAGGGACAGCGGCAGGGGTTTGGGGTCCTAGTGAGGGAAGGGTAGGGGTGTACTTACCATCTGGGGGGTCCTGACCCACCCGTGGTGCTCCATGTCATGCTGGGCCCCTTCCTAGGTCTTCAGTTTAAAAGAAAAAAACAACAGCCCACAACTGGAGCATGCTCAGAGCACTGCTCAGCTCTGCGTGCCCTTTTTAAAGATGGCGGCCACAGGGCCGCACATGTTCAGAAGAGCTGCTTGGCCCTGTGGGCACCATCTTTGAAAGGGGCACATAGAGCCAAGCAGCACTCTGAGCATGCTCCAGCTGTGGATCCCCCCCCCTTTTAAACTGAAGACCCAGGAAGGGGTTCAGTGTGTCATGGAGCACTGTGGGGGAATCGGATCCCCCTGGATGGTAAGTACAACCCTGCCCTACCTCCACTAAGACCCCAAGCTACTGCCTCTGTCCCCGCCCAAACTTTCCCTTCCCCATCAGACGGGGAGACCAGATAGGGGCTGGAGATACTCAGGAGGTTTGTCTTTGCTCCTGTTCACCTCCAGTCCCCGTGCACCCCCCACATGTGACCCCCACCTTGAGTAATTCATGAGAACTCAAAAGGGGGGGACGAGAACACCAGGGTTCTCGCCCCCTATCTCGATTCTCACTAATTTATCATGAAAATTCCCCCCCCCCCTTCATTTCAGCTCTAGTCTAGATGCCCTTGCAGCTGACGAGCCACTACCCGTTCAATAACTTTCCCTACAAAGGGAAGGTTAAAGACTGGTCGATAGCTGGTGAGGGAGTCAATGTCCAGTAATGTTTTCTTTGGCAGAGGCTGCACCACCGCCTCTTTGAGACAGCCCAGCACTCTGCCCTTCCAAAGGGAGGCATTGACCACCTCTGCTAGCAATGGCCCCAGCGTCTAGAATGCAGTTCTAGGAGGGAATCTGGATTGTAAGGGCTCATCAGACAGTGGTGAGAAAGGACACTGCCTGTGCAGCTACTGTACCTGTCTCCAGAGCCAGAAGGTGGAAAGGAAACTTCCCTAGCAAAGCATGGTTGGCTGCTGTGTGCTGCAATAGAGGCTTTTGTGATCCAGGGCGTGCCCAACCTCCCTGACCTCCTGCCACTGCCACCAGGCCCAGTCCTGCCAAGTGGGCAGAAAGAAGGTGTCTGATGAAAACACACAGACACACACACACACACCATATGTAATATATTTTATTATTTAATTTAATCTTATCTATGTTAATTAGGATACAGGTTGAGATGGTTAAAAAAATATATTTTAATAGTAAAAAATAAAATAAAACTTAAAATCTTATGTCAATTATAAGTTAAGATATGTTAGGTTAGGTAGATAGGTTAATTAGATTATAGTTCACATAAGGTTAAAAAAAGTAAAATTGAAAAAAAAATTTTTTTAATAGAATTAAAAAAAATAAAAAATGTTTATGTATCATTCTGAGTGCCTTGCAATGAAACTAAGGTTAGTAGTGTTCTAGGAGGGTGAATTTTGTATATTCCCTCTTTCAAAATACACAGAAATTCTAGGATCAAAAAAACTTTGGTTTAATAGAGGAGTTAAGGCTCTTACAAATTCAACCATACTTCAAAAAACATGGAAGTTGTAAGTTAAGACTCTTGCGTTAATTTGTGCTCCACACAAGCAGTAAAGACATTATAGAGTCTATGCTTGCTTACAACCTAGGCTCCACATACCCACACTTTGCCTTTGTGTTTCCTGTTCCCCAATCCTCTTCCTCTGGAGGTTGGGGGCAACATTGAAGCTGGGGTGAGGGAGCAGTTTACTTTCCTGCTTTCCCTAGATGCTTTCATTTGGGTTGCGGAGAACAGGGTAGCTGAATACTGTGGGCCTGTATGTGGGGGGTGGGAGGAACAAGGTTGATGAATGTGTACAGGGAGACAAGACTGACTGTAGGGGAAGTGTCTATATGGGGAGGAAGCAGCCAGGTACTGCACAGGTGAGGCTGGGGGACAGGCAGGGGTGGGTTATTATTATTATTATTATTATTATTAACAAACATTTATATAGCGCCAGCAGTGTACCTGGCACTTTACAAAGTAATAAAATAGACACGGTCCCTGCCCCTAGGGCTTACAATCTGAG
>QEPC01004333.1:1045300-1062038 GCA_003113815.1 Sphenodon punctatus | reverse complement strand
GACAGCCCCACACATACACACCTGTAAGAGGAGATAGTAACTACAGCACGTGCATGCACAGGG
Organism: Sphenodon punctatus; assembly: GCA_003113815.1. Taxonomy (NCBI): domain Eukaryota; kingdom Metazoa; phylum Chordata; class Lepidosauria; order Sphenodontia; family Sphenodontidae; genus Sphenodon; species Sphenodon punctatus. Next base: position 1,061,975 of record QEPC01004333.1, on the reverse strand, counting down.
AGAAGCAGTGGGCTGGGGGGCCGCACAGGGTACCCCCAATGTGGGACCATGGCCAGTACCAGAGGGAGCGCAGCAAGGCCCCAGGGCACCCCCCCTTCAATGGCACCCATATAGCAATCCTGAGGCCCTCAGATGATGATGCGACTGAGTACATAAACCGGCATGGGTACCACTCGCTGCAGCTCCAGGGCCTGGTGGATCATCGGGGGTGCTTCATCGACATCTTCACCGGGCACTCGGGCCACAGCCATGATGCACGCATCCTCACCATCTCCCCGCTGTTTGCCCACATGTACAGGGGGGACTTCAGAGACATGCGAATGACCCGGCTAGAGGGGGTGATGATGCCCCATGCATCATTGGTGACCCGGAATATTCCCTGAAGTGATGACTGATGAAGGCATTCCCAGTGGCTGCCACCCTGGCTCAGCAATGGTACAACACCCACCTCAGCACTGCTTGCACCGTGGTCAAGAGGTCCTTCGGTGCCCTCAAGCAGCATTGGCGATGTCTAGCTGGCTGGCTGGAATATACGGTGGAGACCTCCTCCCTTGTCATTGGAGCCTGCTGTGTCCTCCACAACATATGCGAGACTGAAGGGGCTGCTCTGGAGACCCCCCCCCCTCACGCCGTCTGCCTGGACTGGTACCGCTGTATTCTGACGTGCCCAACCCCCGCTAGTATTGCTATGCCAAGTATATCAGGGCAGCACTGGCTTGTCATGTTGAGCACATGGCCCGTTCCTGAGGCCCCTGTCGGCTGGACCCTCCCAACCGGACTTGCACCATGACCGCATCCACACTGAGGCTGCTGTAGCCCTGCACCTGTATGAAATAAAGCCTTCGGACAGGTATAGGTATGCCACCGACCATTTATTGTGCTCCCCCATTCCCACCCCATACACCCGTGCTCCCTTGTGGCCATCCCCCCTCCCACCCCTTCAGTGTTGCTGGGTGCCCCTTGGCTGGCCCCTCCCCCTGCCAAATGGGATGACTGAGGCTACCAACCCCCCTTCATCCGAGGTGGAGGAGGAGGTGCTGTCAGCCAGCAGAGCCAGGAGACCTGCCCCTGCCCCCTGTCCACTGCCCCTGGGGGGTCCCTGACCCTCCCCCCTGAACCATCTGCGGCTGTATCAGGGCCTGGCGGCCGAGCTGCTGACATCTCTGCTGTGGGGCAACGGGTCCCTGGATCCACGGTCCCTGATGCTGTTGGGGAGGTGGGGGTTGCAGCGCTGGCAGGGCCTGTGGTGCGGCTGGTGGGGGTGGAGGAGGCATGTGTCTGGGAGCTGGCATGGCACCCGGCAGGGTTGCTGCCATGATGAAGGCACTCAGGGCCCCAGCAGCCTGCAGGAGGAGGGATGTGCCCTGCTCCAGTGAGCGGTCTAGTTTCAGTCCCAGGTCCACGGCCCGGTGGTCCTACTGGTCTGAGTGGGCCTGGAGTACCTCCAGTTGGCAATTCATGTCCCGCCTCATCAGCTGCCGCTCCTTCCACATCTCTGCCACCAGCACCCGGTCCCTCCCCTCCACCTGTTGCAGTGCCCTCGTTGTCCCCTCTTCCAGCCAGTTTACCACTGCCAGCATCTCCTCCATCTGCCATGTGTTGGTGGCCACAAGTTCCTGTGTGAGGTCCTCCCTCTGTCTGCGCATCTGCGCTCGGTGCTCCCACACCCTCTGGGCCAGTGGTACTGGCGGCCCCCGACCATGGCCCTCCCATACTCAGTGTGGCTCTATGGAGCGATACAGGGGTCAGTTCCTCATATGGGGTGCCATTCACCAACGCCTCCTCCCGTCTCCATGCTCTGAGCGCTCCTTCCTCCCAGCATAGGCACCTCCTGCCTCCTGTGCTGCTCCCTCTGCCCGTGCCCAATCCCTGCCTTTGGGGCTGTGGGGGAAGGATGGCTGCCATCCCCTTCCGCCGCCTTGCCCCCCCTCCCCTTGGGGTCCATGCATGTGCCCTGCCTTGCCCTTACCTGCTCCCTCGGTGTCCATTCCCTCTGAGGCTGGGCGGTCACTGGGACTGGTGTCTGCCTGGTCCCTGGGTCGGCAGGCCATGAGGATAAGGGTAATGGTCTCCTCCTCCTCCTCTACCTCCTTGGAGTCCACTGTGGTGTGTGTGGCCTCACCAGAGGTAGGGCTGGGGGGGTGTCTGGCACGTGTGTCCGAGGTCCCTGGCATCTCCTCTGTGGTTTCCATGCCCAGTGCTGGGGCTTGCTTGGAGATCTCTGGCTGCAAGGAATGTGTGCGTCCTCCTCCATGGGTCACTCCTCCTGGGCGTCCCCTCCTACCGGGCACCGGGCCACTATGGAGCCCTTGTGGTGCAGCACCTGGCTCAGCGCATCTAGGTAGGGGGAGGCACGTGTCACCCGTCCAGAGCGCCATTTTTTGTCTATGTTTTTGAACCCCATTTTCAGCTCTTTTATTTTAGTCCGGCACTGTGTGGGCGTTCTGTCATATCCTGCCTCCCCCATCTCCATGGCTATCTGGGCGAACACCTGCTTGTTCCTGGCATTGACTGCCAGCTCGGCCTGCATCTCAGGTGTCACCCAGATGGCTATGAGGTCGTGGGTCTCCTGGAGTCCCCACTGACCCCCCCTGTAGTACCGGCACCTGGGTGACAGTCCCTCAGCTGCCTCTTCCTCCTCCGTGGCCGCCGCCTGGCCCTGGCTCCCTCCAGCCTTGGCTTCCTCTGAGGTGTATGCCCTCTTGCTGGTCTGTTTGGGGGTACATTGGGGACTGCTGGTTAGGCTCCTGGTGGCTGTGGTCCCTCCCTCCTGTGCCCCTCCTCTTCCCAACTCCAACCCACCCACTCCCGGCTGCACCCCCTACCTTCTTCTGGGGTGGCCCCATGTGCTTCTGTGTCACCCCCGCTGGGCTGGGTTCCCCCTCCTGCTGCTGCACCTCCTCCTCACCCTCTTGCTCCATCCTCTGCTCTGTTTCCTCCACCCCCCTCTCCATCGACTGCTCCCCCACGTTCCCCTACTGCTGCCTGCCCTTTAAATCTCCCTCACTGTGCTGCTTGTTGTTTATTGCCTGGCAGCAGTGCAGCTAAGGAAATACACTAAGGAAATAAAAAAAGGGACCCCTTGTAAAACTAGAGGGTGTATATTCTTCAAGCAATTCTACTGAGATGCCTCCGCCACCCTTAGAGGGGCCCCTTCCTGATTCTAGCGGGGGCACCCCCGAGGAGGGCAAGAACGCTCCCCCCACTTCTAATGATATATATATGCCCTCCCCAGAGGAGGTTGAGAATCCACCCTCCATTTCTATTGAAGGTCCCCCTGAAGATCCTCATTCAGATGATGTGTATCTTGAGCTTGTGGATCAGTGGGAATGATACATCAAGAAGTTTCAGGCTACACAGTACATTCACAGCTATCGTTTTGTTAATATGGAGTATGTAACTAATCCAGAATATGGTGAATTTGTCATATCCCAGTGTATTAAAAAACTCCTGTGGGAGGTTCAAGCCGGCCTTTCCCCCGATGATTTTTTGCAAGTCCATTTAACAGGCATGGGGTTAGACACTCCTATTTGTTCAGTGAGTCGAAGGGGGGATGAATTTAAAGCTGAGGATTCTGTGGACCAAATATCCACTTCTCTACAAAGTAACACTGATGCTACTTTCACCGAGAAGATGCGTGTACAGGTGCTGGTAATTAAAAACCCCAGGGGTGGAGCACAAAGACACCTGAAATCCGTACCTAAGGATAGAGTTCTTAAAAAAAAAAGAAACAAAAAAAAGCATCTGATTGATTTTCATTATAAAAGGACAAAATTGTGTTTTGGGGGGGCTGTTTTGAAACTTCTAAAGGGGCTAGAAACTGCAGATCCTGTAGTGTTAGAGGCAGCCAGGCAGTTGCAGCAGGAGCTGGGGTTTTCAGAACAGAGAAAAATTAGGCTGAGTGACATAGCAGCATTTGAAAATGCTTTAAATAACATACATGTGATGTACAAAGACAGGGGGGACTTGTGTGTTTTTTTTAAACGGGAGGGCCTGCACATAAAAAGTTGTTTATATGTTTCTTGAGGATAATCATTATTACGGTATTAAGAATGTAAAAGCATTTTGTGGGGGTCGTAACTACTGTGAATTTTGCCGCAGGATTTACAGCCACGATCATTTTTGTATAGTGTGCTGTAGTCTGTGCTTGGACATTTTGTGTACTTATCAGAAAAGTCCCAAATACAAATGCCCTAGCTGTCTCTTGTTGTGCAGGTCTAAACGATGCTTAGAAACACACAGAGGGTTAGCGGAGGAAGATAAAGTAAAGTGTTGAGAGAAAATCCTCTGCCCTAAATGTAAGCGTTACGAAAGTAAAGAACATAAATGTGAGGGTATGAAATGCGCCCAATGCTATGGACCGACTGCTGATGTGAACACCCATCTCTGCTACATCCAGTGCATTACAAAACCTAAGGTGTCTGAGAAATATATTTTTTATTATTTTGAATGCACTCAGGAAACAGGGATTCATACCCCGAACTATGTTTATGCAGAGTCTCTTAAAGAGGGTTAAAGCTGGGAGTTTAAGGGTCCTGATTGCGTGTCTGATTTTGTCAGAACTTTTATGGAAACAAAGTTTAGAAATCACATGCTGATTGGTCACAATGTGTCTCGTTATAACACTTTCTTTGTTGTTAGGGAGTTGGTTAGACTGGGAATGGATATTGAGTTGGTGCCTCAGGGCGGGAAGATTCTAGCTGCCAAGGTGACAGCTTTTAACATTAGTTTTATCGATAGCTTAAATTTTTTGCCCATGAAACTTAGCAAACTTCCCAAGGCTATGGATTTTGTCGGTTGCAAGGGGTATTTCCCCCATTTTTTTAACACACAGGAGATATAGAATTATGTAGGAGACATGCCTTCCTCAGAGTATTACAGTGTAAACAGCATGATGCCAGAAGAGAAGGCTGAATTTTTAAAATGGTACGATGCTAACAAGCATGAACAGTTTTATTTGCAGAAGGAGTTGGCGTATTATTGTCAGCAGAATGTTAAGATTTTGAAGGAAGCGTTAGGTCTGGGATCATGGAGATGACTAAGAAGGAGGTGTATGATGGGGTGAATAAGGATGGTAACATTCAGTTGGAATGGCAGCAGATAGATCCCTTCCAGTATTTAACGTTGTCTTCTGTCAGTTTAGCCATGTTTAAGTTTATGTTCTTAGTGCCAAACACCATAGCTCTGACCCCTCCTGATGAATATCACAGACAGGCAAAAAGGTTCTCAATCCCCAGCATTCAATGGCTCTCCTTTATAGAGCACAAGGAGCAGATCTACATACATCACACTTTACAGGGTGGGGAGTATAGAGTAGGAACTACTATCTAGACGGATATGCTGTAATTAGGGGGGTGAAGACAGCATTTGAATTTGAAGGGTGCTTTTTCCACGGTTGCAAAAAATGCTATGGGGAAGATAACCAGAATCCCCTAACTGGGGTTACAGGTATCATGCGTACCAGACGCAATGTAAAAATGACTTTCCCAGGGAGAAGGGGTATGTGGTGAGAACTATCTGGGAGCACGACTGGAAGGAGATGGTAGAGAAAGATGCGGAGCTGCGACAGTTTCTGAAAGATAATGGGTTCCCACAGCCATTGCAGCCTAGGGATGCACTCTTTGGGGGGAGGACTAAATGCGGTCTCTCTTTACTATTGTACAAAACCAGGTGAGGAGGTGCATTATTATGATTTTACCAGTCTCTACCCCTTTGTAAATAAAACAAAAGAATACCTAATTGGTCATCCCAAAATCATTTCTAAAAATTTTGCACCACTCTCTGAGTACTTTCACCTTGTCAAAGCAGAAGTCTACCCTCCTCGTGGACTTTTCCCCCCTGTTCTTCCAGTCAGGGTGAATGGTAAGCTTATGTTCCCTCTGTGCAGGACTTGCGCAGGGAGCTTACAGTTAGACCCGTGTATGCACACGGAAGAGAAAAGGGTTCTCGAGGACATGGTGCACTATTGAGTTGTCCACAGCTTTAGAGAAGGGGTACAGGCTAAGCAGAATCTTTGAAGTGTGGTACAGGAAATGCAAAGACACTGCTGGTGGGACTGCGATCGGGTTCAACCCCTATGGAGAGGGGTATGGGGGAAAATGGAGGCGATGACTAAACTCATAATAACTTACCAACCAGAGGTGGCTCTGCTGGGCCTGTTTTCAGCAATGGGGGCATTGCGGAGACACCGAGAATCCTGTTCAGTCTTCCTCCAAGCAGCAAAGAAAGTTATCGCCTTACATTGGAAAGACACTAAAGAGCTATCCGTAGGCGAGTGGATGAACAGATTATGGTACCATCTCACCATGGAAAAGATAGCAGCGAACCTAATGGACAAAAAGGAGGTATATGCAGCAAAATGATTCCCCTGTGTATGTGTCATGACCAAGTCAAGCCTGCCAGAAGACCAAAGAGCATACTTATTTGATTATTATATACAGAACACAAGAAATGTCAGAATATTAAAATACTTACCTAAACCCAAAAGTTAAAGGAATTCATGCCTGTAACCACAGTTAAATGTTTATATGTTTGTTTATAGTGTTATTTAAAATAAAATAAAATTCAAATTAAAAAAAAAAAGAAATACACCCTTTAAAAAAAAAAAAAGCATCTTTGAAGTGTGGCACTTTGAAAAGAAGTCTGATTAACTCTCTTCTGAGTATATCAGCATGCACCTCTGACAAAGACAGAAGGCGTCAGGTGATCCCCAGTGGTGCGTCACTAAAGAACTGCGGGACAAATACATAGAGGACTAATATAAGAAAGAACAGGTACGGTTATGTCCAGAACATATTGAGGTGAATTCTTCAAAATGTAGTACTGCTAAGCTGTATTTCAACTCTATTAGGGTAAATTGGTGCAAAGAGTAAATCTGTACCAGCTGAGTATAGTACAGCATGTTGATGATCTTTATCAGCTTCTGTTTTCCCCACACTATGTTGTCTCCTCTTGTGATTTCTTGGGGGAGGAGGCAGCTGTTGTTGGATGGAAATATATCAAAGACCACTGTGTGATCTCTCAAAACACAAATGTGTTTTTAGCAGTTTTTACGACAGCACACACATGTTTAGAGCTGCTCAAGATTCTAGAAGGATTACAAGAACGGTGTTTGTACCATGACATGGACTCTGTCATTTTTGTGAGCAGGAAGGGTGGGTGGGAACCCCCCCTGGGAGACTATTTAGGGGAGCTTACGAGCTCCCTCCCTCCAGATGAGTACATCACAGAATACGTGTCAGGGCGTCTCAAAACATACAGCTATAGGCTCTCAGGTGGAAAAGTCTGCATGAAACTAAAGGGGATCACTCTGAATGTAGCCAACTGTGGGGAAAAAAAATCAATTTTGAGAGCATTAAAGACCTTGTACAAAATTATCATCCTCAGTTTGAGAATCCTAAAGAAATTGTGGTTCAGCACCCGGGGATTGTAAGAAACAGAGCACAGTTTGAAATCCACACCAAGCTGGTTAAAAAAACACAAAAAGGGGTTTATGATAAGAGGGTACTCAGAGAAGACTTCACTAGCATGCCTTATTGATATTAACCATGGGTACCAGGTGTCTGCACCCTTTTCCAGCTATTCTTGTGGGCCCCAGGAACTGCGGGAAAAGGTACTTCATAAAAAGGCTTCTGGATCATGTAACTAGCTTACTGTCTGTTATGCCTGAAAATGTTGTATGGTGCCATAGCTGCTGGCAGCCTTTGTATAAAGATTTGCATTGTAAATACACTTTTATTAAGTTTGTAGATGGCTTGCCCAAATCTCTGAATGACAATGTACTGTTTCCTACCAGCAAAGTCAATTTGGTTGTGGTGGATGATTTGATGGACTCCGCTTCTGAAAATGGTGAGGTGGAAAGATCGTTCACGAGGTACTGTCACCACAGAAACCTCTCCATATTTTATATTGTTCAAAACATCTTTTGGCAGGGTAAGCGGTCACCAACAATAAATCTGAACTGTAAATTTATGGTTCTTTTTACAAATCCGCAGGACAAGTTATGAATTGCTACACTGGCACAGCAAATGTATCCTGGCAAAGCTAATTTCTTCATGGAAGAATTTGATGATGCTAGCCAAAAGCCTTACGGGTATATGGTGGTGGATTTAAATGCTTCCACACCTGAGGCCTACAGATTAAGAATGGATCTTTTCCCACCAGATTGGCCTGTCATGTATACTTTGAAAAAAGGGATTAAAAGCCACTGATCTTATTAGCCCCACCCCATTTGACGTATTTCAGAGCCAGTATGTCGTCTCGGATCAAGAAAAATCTCCCCTTTCTAAAACAGCTTGTCAAATTACCTCTTTCGAAGTGAAAAGCTATTCTCTGTGCTGCTTCTGATGACTTAGTGGTGGCCCTCTCAGAAATTGCTTTAGATACCTTTAAAAGGTAATATTCCTCTCACCCCTAGGCAACTGAGGATGTTGAAAAAAGAAATATAAAGACCCTTTCTAATAAGAAAACATCTCTTAAAAGAAAGACAGCTGCTGAGGCAGAAGGGTGGCTTTCTAGGACCTCTGCTTAGCATAGCCATACCTCTGATCATGGGCCTTTTGACTAGACAGTGCTAGAATATGCAAAAAAAATGTACTTGGTGCCATCACCGCAGCTAGAGCAGTTAAGAAGACCTCCTCCCTCTGAGGAAAACATCAGAACCACTGCTAACTGTTACCTAGATGTGGAAATGAAGGCCGTTCTACACAGGTCTGATTTGACTGACTACGAGAAGGCTAAGCAGTATACTTCTGTCCTTCAAAAATATTTAACCTTTTGTGAGGCAAGAGGAGGCAGAAAAAGGAAAACTGACTTTAACGCTTTCCCCCCCCCTCCAGAAGAGCAGGCTTCTAGCTCCCAACCCGAGCTCCCTCACGAAACAGACACGGTCACACAGGAGGTGCTGAGAGGGATAAATAAGCAGAATCATGCCAGTGCACAGCTTCTGCTGACTAAATTAAAACAGAATACGGAGCGTGCCTCCTGGGATGACAGCAGTACATTTGTGTACAAAGGCACACCAATAAGAGGGTTTAGCATGCTTGACCTGGTGCATGCAGCCACACAGCAGCATCCTCTCAAGAAACCACCCACCGGATGGGATGTTTTTTTTGAGAGCTATGGCTGACATTAACATTCCTTCATCTCTAATAAGAAACACCTCAAACAGAGAGCTTCTGGACTCCCATGAAATCACACCCCACCTGAGGTCTGCCTACCACCCCTGTGTCCCCATTTCAAGCCTATAGAAGGAAGTCCGGACTGTTTAACTGGCTCCCTATGTAACGTGGTGTTTTACTGTGATGTAGTTTAAATAAAACCTTGATTTTATTTTTAAAAAGAATTACACTATCTGGGTCTTTACTTCAAAAGGGGGTTGAACAAAAGACACAGGCCTTTGCGTCAATCTCCCCTTGGGAAGCCAATCACTCGGGAACACATCCAAGAAAGTCTTTCTCGTGTAAGGGTCTGATGATAAAACACATATTAGCAGTACAGTATCCATGTCACATATAGTCAAACAGCACATTTCTCCTTTGATTTATCTCTATCACATTGTCAAAAACAGCATAAACGATCATGTTGATGGTGATGGGTAAGGCAGCAGCAAAATGTATTTCTGCCTTCAGGTTTCCATTTTTAATCAGCATGTAATGGTCTCCACCTTCCTGATCGGGAGACAGATCAAAGGCGAACGCGTGTACCCCTGTGCAAACTCCTCATGGTTGATGAGCAATGCATGGTCTTTCATGTGTTTGCCAGCGGTTTGTACTAGATTCATGTATTCTCTGACACAATTTCCTCCTGCAAAGTCCGGCTGCAGTGACTTGGCTGGAATCTGCTCTTCATCCACATAGAGTGCCACAAAATTAATATCATAATGTTTAAAATGGAAGGGGTTATTGGCATAATTTCCACTAAAAGCATAATTGTCCAGGAAGCCCAAGACCAGCAGCTTTGGATCTGTCCTAGAAACAGATTCTCCTGATTACTGACACGACTGCTGGCGGGGATGCTGAACACTTTCATCCCCACCCAATCTACCAGGTATTTAGCATTGAAGCAGGGCCTTGGCATGTCCTAGGCAAATTCCGGGTGTCACTTGTACTTTTTTCACAAAAAGCTAGGCATTTAGAAGCTGCAACTTGTACCGTCTGGCAGGCTCATTACTCATGAGGCAAAAAGAATCTTTGCTCTGAGTCAGTTTTATTTTAACGTCCACCACATTCAATAATAGTTTTTCTTGAAAAAACAGGTTGCTGTGGAGGGGGCCCAGTAGCTCAACTTTTCTGCTCTCTGTGGTTAGTTGTGCCCTCTTCTTAAAATGCTCTTTACTCACCTCCAAATCTGTTGATTCGTGGTGTCCAGCTGTGTCTTTGTAAAACAGGCCTGCAGAAAATTGTGTGGTGAGGGCGTCTCCACTGTAATTAAGCACAGATTCTATGAAACCCCTGTAAGGGTAGCAGTTATTGCTCTGGCTTAAGAGGCGATTGACCAACGTGACATCCAGCTGACTGAAAATGGAGGTCACAGGGTAATTCACTAGCCCCACCTCTGTGTCTGCATCGATGTTGGCTCCATTTTCCTTGACAATCTTGCAGGAAAGGTAGAGTAACATGCTGTTTAAATCTAAATAGTCTATTCCATTTCCAGTGATGAAAAAATAAAGCAGGGCTGCCTCACCCATGGTCGAGAGAGGGAGGATTTCTATGTACATGCTCTTCTCGATGCTGGTTTGTGTGTGGGGTACTTGAAACAGGTCTAGTTCAGATTTGGTGCATTCCTCAGATCCACAGTGAATAAAAGCCATGCTGATTAAAAGATCACCCTTGCTCGTACTAGCATATCTCCTGTTTTGTGCAGCCTTCCCCCGCTTCTGCCGTGGTACCCTCTGCAAAAGAGCCTTCCTTTTATGGGCTCGAGGGGACCCCACACTGTTTGTGGAGCCTTTCTCTTCACTCCTCTTTTTCTCTGTATATACATATGCCCTCCTGTTTATCAGAGGGGGTGAGTTTCTCCAGAACTGTATGAGAGACATGTCCCAACACATCCTTGGCTATATTTTGGGCTGCTGTTTTGGCATGGGGCTTAATCAACTCAAAGCCCATTCTTAACAGAGGCACTCCTTTTTGAAAGACTGTGAAATATCCCCCAATGCCTGTTCCATACATCACAGGGGCCCCTTGAAATCCCAGAAGGCCATAACCGGCCTGCACCTTGTAATAGCTGGCATAGACCCTGGGGTCTCTGTAATTTTTTACAATCACCATCTTAAAAACTCACTGCTCTCCGAGGACGTATGTGTAGTTTCACAACCATCTTTCCAAAATGAAATGAGACGTGCTAATTCTTATCTGTCTTTATTTCAATGGTTAAGTGTCAATGTGGTGTTTACTGATCGGTATGTAGCGAGGCTTGTTGTAGGTGATAGTAACAAATTCATTGCTGTTCCCCCCCCCCCAGGAACACAACGCAGTAACGGCACTGAGAAGTCCCCCACGAACTGGTGTTCTACAATGTCTGTGTACAGTTACAGAGAGTTGAACCCTCCTGTAATGTCTGCAGCATGGGGAAATTGCTGATTCATTAAACCTGGTGATGACCCTATTATATGGGCTAGAGCCTCACGGGCTAGGAACCTGTGTGAATCAGTCATCGTCCCTATTATACTGGCTAGAGCCCCACGGAGCAGAACCCCTTGTATATCAGTGGTCTCCAATCTAACTTTTCTCCCCACAGGATCAAACCTCAGGGCTACCGGAGGTGGGTCGGTACCTCTGGGTATCTGGTTGTTTATTTGTTCCAGTAGTTCTGCAATGCTTGGATAATAACCGGGGGCCAGTGTGTAATGTCATTTTGTGGTTCCAAGACTGATTTAATAAACGGTGGATGTTGCAATGTTGTCCCAACTGTTGGGGTATTGTATTTCAGTCAACCCCACTTCCCAGACACCGGGAAGGTCCAAGGGTATGACTAGCTGTATGGTAAAATTAAAACTGGTGTTTTGTGGAAAAGCACTGATGCAACCATTGCTCAGTAAAGTGATGTGAAACCCTCCTTCCTCCATGATGATTAAGCATCAGTGACCTCTGAGGTTCTTACCCAACTGTTACATTTAGAAGGCCAGCCTAGCCACTTTACCAAGCACTGCTTGTTTCACCCTTTCCCTTTTTGTGGCTAACACCTTCTCAATCCTGTACAACTTTTCCTGTTTAGGGTTGACTTTTTGAAGCTCTTAAGGATAGAAGGTGCCAAGGATCTCTTTGCCTTCATAATCTCTCAGTCTGTACACAGGCTGCTGTGCCTTGTTAAGGATGTCATCCACTATGAATATTTCCCCTGTAACGGTTTGCTCATAACCTTTCTCAAATTTGCCCTTGAACTTGGAGATACTCACGTGGTCCCCTTTTCTAAATGAGGCCACCTCCTTTCTTATCATCTGATTGTACCCATAAAGCATTTTCCACACACTCGAAGCATTTGTGGTGTTTTCATCTACAGACCTGGTGTGTATGGAATGGTGAAAGTTGTGATTATAACTCTTTATGAGTTGAGGCAGCACATCTATATAACGAAAGGTGTTGTGAGCTGTGAAATATCACCACATCCTTGTTTTTCAAGTTCTGTTAAAATGCTCCACCACCCCAGCCTTCATGTGATTGTTAGTCACAAAGTGGCGCACTCCATGCTGTTTGAGCAAATTTTGGAATGTCTTATTTAAAAATTCCTTTCCCTGGTCTGTCTGTAATTTTCGAGGTTTCCTCCCTTCCCTGAATATGGCTCCAAAGGCCTTAGTCACTTCACCTCCTGTCTTGTTTTTCAAACCTAAGGCCCATGCATACTTAGACAAGATGTCTATGACGGTCAAGATATACCTGATACCCCCATTATACGTAGAAAGATGCTGCATGTCTGACAAATCAGCCTGCCTTTGTGCATCCACCCCTGACACGACTGTTTTGTTTCTTTTAAAACACTTTCATGCAGGCTTGTGCAGGGTATATGCATCCTGGTCTGAAAGCCATGAAATCACCTCTTTCCTAGATATGGTATTGTAGAGAATTAATAGGCTGATTGAAGCAGTATAGCTGCATTATAGAATTAAGGGATATTATTTACATATGTAAAGAAAAGACATTGTATGCTTGATAGTAATTTTAGTTTAGGAATATTGAAAAGCATATTATGAGAAAACAGGCTGGCAGGAGGAGAAGGAAAGAAATATGTAGATGAAACAGGCTGTGATATTGACAGGGATACAGTCTTGTCATCTACAAAGAAAGGGGCTAGCAAGAACAGAACTAGCAAGAACTGACCATTTCCAGAGCATAGTTGTGTATTAAGGTAAATAATAAAAAAGAGAGAGAAGGTTGCAAGGATACTGCAGATAAGAATTAAGCAAGGCAAGGAGAAAAGATGGCCTGGTCAGACAGCAAGACACCTCAGAGGAAGGGTATGGGCAACTCATGGCCAAAGATCAGGCCTCCCATCTGAAGGGAGGGGTAGGCAGGATCCAACTGGTCAGGACAGTCCATAATAACAGTGACTAAGCAGAAAGTACCCCAAATCTGAATAGCCAATGGCAGAACTTTCTAGGCCTAGCAGTGACAACCCCACACTCTGGATAATCATAAGGCAGTCACTGTATAAAAAGGCCAGCCTTAGACAGGATCGGTGTCTTGCATGGTACCCTCTGACCAGCTACCTAGGTGGCTTCTGGTTGATCGGTGCTTGACCCTTTCCAACGCTCTCAAAGGCTGTGAAGAGCCAAGACTCCAGCAGCTAGGTTCCTAGATAGACCTTGATCGGGCCCCTGCCCTGCCTCTCCTCTCGAGACCAGACCTGAGACCTCTGACGCATAAGAACACACACACATATATATGTATTTGTGTGCTTGCTGTTAGAATAGGTGAAGGCTATTGCTATATGCAAGTGTATTGGTGCTTTATTCCCAGTTCTTTCTATATGATATAGTAATAAACATATGTCTATTTAAGGGGTTTGTGGTCTGTTTTTTAGTGTTCCTGCCAAGATCCCAGAATTGGGAACTGCCTACTAGGGGTTTAAGTCCTGCACGTGGAAGGAAAGATAGAGAAGAGTTTCAATTCAGAACAGTATTACTCTGCTTTTTAGCAGCCTGAAAAAGAGGATCCACACCTTCAAAGCTTCCAACCTCTCCTGCTGCATAATAGATCTTTTTAACAGCGTCTTGTGCTTCCAGCTACCACTGCTAAAAGACAACAATATGTGATTTCAGACGTTATGGGCGCCCGATTCACCACAGTGGATTCCCAGCAGTGGCGAACTGGCTAACCACCCCCCATGGTCAAGAGAGGCCCCAAACAGACGTGACAGGAGCGGAACCACGGCAGGGAATCAGACTGGCAGACTACAGCCTGGGGTAGCACAACATATGTTAAACCAATTCCCAGTCATGGTCAAAACACCCAGAAGGCACCGGGGAGAGGTGGGACACAGACATGGCTGGCTGAGGGCAAACGAAGCCAGAAGGGACAAAAGGGAATGCCCACACAAGGGAAACAGGAAGGGAGGGGGAAGAGGGAGAAGAGCTGCCAAGGTACCACACACAACAGGCACAGAGACATCGAGGGCACAGTGGAACACACAGCACAAACACACACCCGGGTGCATACACACCTGCAGGGGAAAGGAAGGGAAGGGGGCACACAGCGGGACAGATAACACACATGGCACAATGGGCACAGAGGGGAAGGGGGGGAAGCAGGACAGGGAAGAGGGGGGGAATGGGCCAGGGGCAGGAACGGGCACGGGGAATGGAAGTCAGACCCCCAACAACAGCACAGCCCACACGGGCACCCCCCACAGCTACACAGTCAGTCCCAGAATGGGGGCACCCCCCCACAGCTACACAGTCAGTCCCAGAATGGGCCCCCCCCAAAGGTCAGGGTACAGGCACAGGGGGAGGCCACATGGAACAGGCAGCAGCCCGGGCATGGTCCAGGAGGCACACATGGACCCCAAGCACCGATGAGGGTGCCACGGAGGAGAGGCAGGGGAGCAGGAGCTGTGCAGCCGGTCCAAAGACACAAATGCACACACCCTGGGAGGTAGCCAGGAGGTGCATTCCGGGGGGCCCAGAACCCTGAGGTCACACAGGCACCCAAGGGGGGCAGGGGCACTGGAGGGAGTGCAGGTGGGTGAGGATGGTCAGCAGCATCCAGGGAGCTGGGGGGCGGTTCAGAGAGCTGGACATGGACACCGGAGATGGCAGTCATAGAGGGGAACACTGGTTGCAGAGGCACACAGGGGGGGCCCCAAAGGGGGCCCAGAGCCACAGGCAGGGGCAGAGGTACCCTGGGAAGCTGGCAGTACAGCAGCATGACCGGGACATCGAAGAGGGAGCAGGCAATGGACCACGACAGCAGGGTGGAGGCGGGAGCTGACAGCAGGGCCAGCAACCAGGGCCCGGAAGGCACAGGGGGACTCACAGCCAGAGGCTGGGGGCCACTAAGGCACCAGGGGCCATTGGGTGGCCTGCCATGTGAACAAAGTGCGGCCAATGGAGCATGCCCCGGCGGTACCCCAGCAGACATGTGGTGGGCGACCAGGTAGTACGCCTTGAACAGATCCTGCATGGAGAGCCCCAACTGCACATCGGAATGGGACCACATACCTGACAATGCCACCAGCTCCACCACGGAGGGCTCAGACAAGCAGGAGTCAGCAGCAGGGGGCCACAGGAGGTGACCCAGCTCCAACACCTGGTGATACACTGCCCCACGAGAGTGCTGGTACCCACAGGCCCCATGAACACAGCCAAAGTAGGACACGGGCAGGGCAGGGCCCCCCTCCACCAGGCAGACCGTGTAGGTGGCCAGGCTGCACACAGAGAGGGTAGACACAGTCTCCGCCACAGACTACCCCACATGCGAGCACCTCATCTCTGGAATGTGCTCATCGGGAAAGGGAAGCAGCCCCAGCGCCTCAGCATGCAGCTAGCAGTCGTGGGCGCTAGCCTCATAGCCAAAGTAATGGAGGCCAGAGCTCAGGCTTGCATAGGCACCCGACAGGCTGTCCGGGCAGCTCAGGAGCAGTTGCACGGCCGGGGTATGCCACAGGTCGCACAGGGCAATGGTCTTGTGGAAGGTCCATGTATGGGGGGCCCCATAGGGGCCTGGAGCCTGGTGGAAGCGCAGCCAGCCATGGTCCAGCAAGCCAGGAACACTGACACCACGGACAGGGGGGCCCACATTCCCCGGAGGGGTGGGAGGGGCAGGAGCATAGCAAGGTTGAGAAGGGCCTGGGTTCAAGCCTTAGTTATGGGCCCCTAATGTGCGCGCGTGCAAAGCCCACACGCGCACTCCAAAACCCCAAAGTGGGCGGTGCTCAAGGGAGGGGTTGGGGCTTAAGGGAGAGGGAGGGGCCTGCCTGTCCCTGGCGT
Organism: Sphenodon punctatus; assembly: GCA_003113815.1. Classification (NCBI taxonomy): domain Eukaryota; kingdom Metazoa; phylum Chordata; class Lepidosauria; order Sphenodontia; family Sphenodontidae; genus Sphenodon; species Sphenodon punctatus. The sequence continues at coordinate 1,045,552 of QEPC01004333.1, read as the reverse complement.
CCATCTAAGCACCGCATGGAACCTTATGGCTGGCAGAGCTCTAGGGAGGGGCTTGTACATTGTAGGTGAAGCCTCCAAAAATCCAGCAACAAGGAGTTTTCAGCGTTAAGATGTGATGGACAGAACATTCGTTAACACTGGGAACTCCTTGCTGCTGAGTACAACCCTACCACTTGGAGACAGAGAACTTTCCTACTAGCATCGCATCCAGTAAGTGGATGGGACTCCAGTAGGACAACTCTCTGGGTGAAA
>QEPC01004333.1:996381-1013254 GCA_003113815.1 Sphenodon punctatus | reverse complement strand
ATACCTTTTTCTGAATGCCCGAACCGAACCGAACTCCACTGAACCGGACTACCGAACCTGAACTTGGCGACCAAACCAAACGATCAAACTGAACCGGACCGAACCGGACAACCGAACCCGAACCGCGATCTGTTCGCACATCCCTAATGTTAACAGAAATTTATTTAAGAGAACTGAAGCCCTTGTTGTTCATTAATATTTTGAAACATTTTGTTTCCATACCCTGAAAGCTCCCTTCCTGGCGCTTCTGCAGTTCAACCTTCCCCTAGTCTCCCAACCCCTATAGTGCTACCTTGGGTTTGCAATGTCAGCAAATCATCAACATCAGAAATGTCAAAGTTCTGTTATTTTGCAGTTGAATCAAACTTCTGAAAAGCTTGTTATTTCTTTGCAAAAAGAGAACAATGTCAAAACTGAATTTTTGATGAAAATTTTCACCCTGTTTCACCAAATCTAATAAAAAATATTAGAGGACTTTAGCCACATTCTGGTTTTTCAGTCAAAGTATTCCCTTGTTCATGGGGATGCTATCCAGTCCCTTGATCACTGAATCCACATCTCTCATTTTATCCATAAGTCTCTTTTGCTGCTTGTAAGCTGACAGAAGACTGTCAGCAAAGGAAGGAAGGAAGCTTTCAACATCAGAGACAAGGACAACAGGAGGACGTCCTACGCAGCAGAATCTGCACGCGCACAAGAGGAATTCTTTAGAGTATTAGAAGGGGAAATTACGTTTTAATAAATCTCTAGTGACCCTTTGTTACTTTAGAAGTTTAGGGTTTTCTTTTCAGGATTACCACTTTGAGGCAATTGAGACAGTAAATAATTCACAACCTTAAAACAGCACATGTTCTTGTCTTTTTTTCTGACAGCCAAGAATAATATAAGCCACAAAGAAACTATAATCTTGACAACCAAAAAAGCTGGAGTAATTAATGATAAATTTAGCTTTGAGCAGTGCAGGTCTGTCTTTATGTTGATGCAATGCTGAAAATATCCAACAAAAAATAAAACAGAATCTTGCACAAACGTACACCTATAGACCAAGACTTACAAGCAGTAGAGCAGAGTAACACAGCACAGGGACTACCAACCCCCATTTCACCAGGGATTTAAGGCACATTGACCCCCGTATATACTTGGGAGAGGAGAGCAGATGATAATAATGCCCAATCAATCAGGCTTCTGGAGATTTACAAGTGATACGACCAGTAATATTGGGTGCCCCAATATGACACTCCCTAAAAGGAAACTTATATTCCAAAACTGCTGAGCACCCAACCTCAAAACATCAGTCCCTTTTAAAAATATTACCTATTACATAACCTACGGCTTCCTTTAAAATGCTCAGAGATGTAACTAACTGTAACCAGCAATTACAGTCTTCTGTGCTAGTATCTTCTGTGCTAGTATTGATCTATAAGGCCCTTCACGGTCTGGGCCCCTCATATTTCAGAGACCGCCTCGCCCTCCATGCCCCAGAGCGGCTCCTTCGGTCTGCCGGGGGTGCCTTCTTGGAGGTCCCCCATGTTAAGTGGGGGGTCACAATGGAAAGGGCATTCTTGGTGGCCGGGCCGCACCTTTGGAACTCCCTCCCGGATGAAGCTCGCCTGGCCCCAAGCCTTTTAACATTCCAGCGAAATTGTAAAACCTGGCTGTTCGCCCAGGCCTTTGGGGAGGGGTGGAGGGGCGAGGGGTTTTATTTTCCCCTTCATCCTATTCATTGTTTTACTTTGGTTGTTCCCTAGTCCTGTTTTAATGGTTGGTATTTTTTAAATGTTTTAGTGTATTTTATAGATTGTTTTTATATTTGTATTTTATTTTTATTGTAAACTGCCCCAAGCTGTTTTAGGAGGGGCGGGCTAAAAATCCAATAAATAAATAAATAAAAATAAGTAAATCAAGCTGTTGTGCCCCCAGTATCTACAAAGTGATACCCAGACTATCCCAAGGGGTACACTGTCATGATTAGTGTTACTACTTCTTGTGACTTGACCATGAAACTCCCATTTCATGAGAGTCTATGGGACTCTCGGGGTCAAACCGCAACCCTAATCATGATTAACATAACAGGGTCTGATAGCTATCTAGCAATCTATTAATAATGATTAAACTCTTAAAATCTTCTTATAAATGGGCCATTGGAGCTGGAGACTGTACAGCATGGCATATAGGATGGAAAAACTGGTCCAGTCTTTGGCAGAAAAGTGTTTAGAATAATATAATGTGTCTGAAAGATCACTTCCTTTCATGTTCCATTGCGATCCTTCAGGTCAGTTGAGAATAGCCTCCTGCTAATTCCATCATTTATTTATTTATTTATTTATTTATTATTTCTAGATTTATACCCCGCCCCTCCTGAGAACAGCTCGGGGTGGCTTCCAACAAAAAAATATATAAAATACATATAAAACCATTTAAAAACACATCAAAAATACATAAAGTATTAAAACAGGGCCCTGGAAACATTTAAAATAATAAAATAGGGTAGGGGAGATAAAACCCCATTAACCCACCCTCCCCAAAGGCCTGGGTGAACAGCCAGGTTTTACATCTTCACCGGAATATCAAAAGACTTGGGGCCAGGCAAGCTTCCTCCAGAAGGGAGTTCCAAAGGTGCGGCGCGGCCACCGAGAATGCCCTCTCCATCATGGCCCCAAGTGTGTATATCCAAGGCCTGTAATGAGGTTCTGGAACTCCCTTCCCTTGGAAATTGATCAAAGCCTAGGCCTGGGCACCTTCTGGAGACAGTATAAGACTTTCCTGTTTGGTCAGGCATTTGGCGGACAGGGATAGGCTTTGTCTCAAACCTGCTTGTTTAAAATGTATATAATATTCTATACAAATTATTTATATAATTATATTTGTATGACTTCCTAGTTTGAAAATGCACTGCATTTCCCATATGGCATTCATTATCGATCATTTATTTTGATCTCTGCATAAGCATTTGCAAATTTTGTGTGGACCAAGGCAAAGGTATGGAGCGACTGCACCTGGAGTATTGTGGGCAATTCTGGTCACCCCATCTCAAAAAAATGTAGTAGAACTGGAAATGGTACAGAGAAGGGCAACAAAGTTGATAAAGGGTCTGGAACAACTTCCATCTGAGGAGAGGCTTGCTCGGTTAGGGGTCTTCAGCTTGGAGAAGAGACGACAGAGGGAACATGATAGAGTTTTATAAAATCATGAGTGGAGTGGAATGAGTAAATAGGGAATTATTTACCCTCTCAAATAATACTAGAACTAGGGGACACTCCATGAAACTAACTGGCGGCAGCAGATTAAAACAATTTTTTCCCCACTCAACACAAAATTAACCCACTTCTTCTACTCCGCCCTTCCGAACTCCTGCTAAGCACCCCCACCCAGGATTATCCCCCACCTGTTATCTGCAAACTCCCAATTTACTGTAACCAAGTCAAGAACATGTACCTGAGCTCTCGCAGCCTCATGAATGTCACATCCCTTGTGTCTCCCTCTGTTCCCCCTTTCCTGTCTCCCCTCCCCCTGTCTTTAGATTGTAAGCTCTTGGGCAGGGACCGTGTCTATCTTATTCTCTGTAAAGCACCAGGTACATCACTGACGCTATATAAATGCTTAACAATAATAATAATAATAATTTGTGGAATTTGTTGCCAGAGGATGTGGTCAAGGGCAGTGTATAGTTCTTGGAGTATAATGATTGGATAAGTTCTTGTAGGATAGGTCTGTTAATGACTATTAGCCAAGTAGGTTGGGGGATGTAACCTCTGACTGTCGGGATCTGGGAGTGAACAACAGGGTGTGGATCATCCCATTATGACCTGCTGGGTACTTCTCCCAAGCAAACAAGATTGGCCGCTGTCAGAGACAGGATGCTGGGCTTGATGGACCATTGCTCTGACCCACCCAATATGGCACTTCCTACGTTCTTATGTGTGTTTGATGTTACGATAATAATGATCTTAGGATGTTAGGAAATTGTGGAGGGGTAAAGGTTGGATCCATCCAGACACACTCATAGTTAGGGTTTGAGTAGAAAAAATAGCAGGTAATTTAAGAAATGTAAGTAATATTTGGTAGGTATTTGACTGCTCTGCAACACTTCCAGCTGTAACTTAGGACTACATCCTCCACCTTTATGGGAGCTTTGCCGTTGGCTTTATGGGCACCATCATCTACCATTGGTTTTAAGACTAAGTTTCCTCCTCTCCACCCCAAGCCATAGGTTTCATAATTTATTTGGGCCTATCATTTAGCAATTGAAAAGTTTAGGAACTTGTGCTAAAACGGCTTCAAGGCAGATGTGCTACCTTGCAGCACCTTGAAACTATCTAGGTTACACTGAACTTTGAAAAAGCCAATTTAGGCAAGCGTTACCCTTTTCTACTCAGAAGTGAAAAACAGTGCAGCTATTACTAACAGATGATAGGACCGTGTCTATTTCTATGTTCTGTACAGCGCCAGGCACATGGCTGGCGCTATATAAATGTTTATAATAAAATAAAAGAATAATAATAATAGTAGGACACTGGCATATGCCAAAATGATACACTTTTGTACTTCTGGTAGCCTCCAAGAATTTAGTTTTAGTGATTTGATGCAAATGAATTATAATTTGGACCTAAGAAATTTTTTTAGAATATTTTTCTAAGAGCATACATAAACATATTAGATAGTGTCTATTGTTTACAGAAACACTATTGAGAAACTTCCCTTAATCACAACTGTTTCAAAGGAACCTGTCAGAAACTACTGATGTTGCAACTATGGGAAGTGAAATTTAAAGCAGAAACATACTTTTAAAAAACTTGGTTTGTGTACAAATATTTCATACTAATTTTCTATGGTTAGTGGCAAGTATTTGTTTACTTAATTTTTTTATTCTGCACTATCCCAAGGGCACAGGGCAGGTTACAGTACATATAAATATATTTTAAAATACACAGATAAAACCAAGTAAAATTTCCTATTCCAAAATTCCCCAAACCATATTCTGCCTGCTAAATACATAGAAAAGTCTTACAGTGCCTTCAGAAAGCGAGCAGACAAACCTCTAGGGGAAGGGAGTTCCAGAATTGTGGGGCAGCACCGGGAATACTTCTCTGCAAGCCCTTGCTGTATGAACTTGACCTGGCAAATGGTATTATTTATTTATTCAAATTTTTACCCTGCCCTTCCCAAAAGGCTCAGGGTGGCTTACAAAACAAATAAAAACAATACACATAAAATAGTATAAAAAAACCCAAACCTTTCCCCTCAACCCTCCCTAATCCCACCACAACTGCACAAAATCCTCCCCATTCACACCCCCAACCCAAACACCCACCAAACTCCCCATTCCCTATCCCTGTAAGACGGCTGACCTCAGAGGCCACAATGGGGGAAAAGGGAGATTTGCTTCAGATATATGGGGCCCAGATTGCTTAGGATTTTATAGGTCAAAAACAGCTTATTGAATTGTGCCCGGAAATCTGCTGATAACCAGTGCAAACTCTGGAATATTGGTGTATAAGCCGTATGCATGGTTGTACCACTGACCCAGATAACCTGTTTGCTACCTGCTGGAGACTTAGCATCTACCCTAGAGCAGCTTCCCAGAAATGGTTTATACAGGGCAGGGACAGTTGTAGTGGGTGAGACTGAGGAGAGTTCATGGCTAATTTGATTGCAGACACCTTTCTTTTCTTTTAAATTTTTACACTTCCCTTCCCAATAAAGCCCAGGGCAGCTTACATCATAAAAACCAACTAAAAATCCCTTTGCTGCCCCAACCTTTCCCTAACCTCCCCCCATCATCAAATCCCACCCAATCCTATCCCTGCCAGCCAAACACCTGACCAAACAAAAAGGTCTTGCATCTCTTCTGGAAGATGAGCAGGCTCGTGCTTAGATGGATCTCCAAGGGAAGGGAGTTCCATCATTGTGGGGCAGCCACCAAGAATGCCTCTCTGCATACCTTTAAGTGTCTTTAGACATAACGTCAACAGGTGTCTGAATGTGTGTTTTGACCTTGATATGAACACTGATTTGGCCCTGTGTTCACCATGTGGCGCTGCTTAGACACATGACCCGTCTTGGGGCAAATCGTTGTTTTGCTCACCACCTGATCTCAGCACGCAAGCGCTGGCACCTCGTTCCCATGTTGTACATGCTAACAAGCCACATGATATTGTTGTTTTTAACTTTACTCCAACGGCTGCCCACATTTATTCTGTACTTTCAGTGCACAGTAAGAGCAGAATAATGCATGCAGTCATTTGGGTTTTCCCATAATCATTGGAAGGCAGGTTCTCAGTTAACCTCTTCATCGTCACTTGTGTCCTGATATGTTTGTTTGTTTGTTTTTTTGTTTACAGGGTTCTTTTTCTCCTAAGCATTTTATGGAGAAACCAGGAAAAGAAAACAAGAAAGGAAAGAGGGAGAGATATAACCTGACCTGTTGCAGATTTTGTTTTAATCCAGTGCCATCATGCTGCCCGTGATTTGGATCCTGTGCATGGTTGTTACAAAAGCCTATGGAATTTTGACTACAGAGATAGATTTAAATAAAAGAAACAAGGCCCCAGTCCTAGATGAAATACAGTAATACCGGAGGGTGACTGAGAGGATATTAAAATGTCAAGTTTGGATTTAAAAAAAAAAACAATTTAAAAAAAATGTTGCCTTCTCACCTTGACCTGCCCTAGCTGGAGTAAAAGTTTCATGAACATGGAATGGACTCCCTTACAGCATAATAAAGATAATGACACCTCCACTCCTGACTTGATGAACAGGAACAAACAATTGAACACAGCTTGGTGGGGTGTACGTTTAAATGGGGACATGCTCAAGGGACATTTGTATGTTGTTGGAAATGGGGAAAAGATTTATAATTGTGGTTGTTCAACTGAATCTACTACTTCAGTCTGTTGAGGCACCTGATTATGGTGGAAATAAGGTATGGAGTGGGGAGAAGGGATGCAAAAATGCAAAGAATCTCAGAAAACAATATATTAAAGATTAAGGGGTAGCAATAAAACATCACACAATACACTTGGAACATAAAGGGAATCCCATTATGACACTACAAAGGTGGGTAGTTTGAATAATACAAGTGGGAGAAGTACATGTGGTGGTTCAGTTTAAGTCAAGGAATTGAGAAGAATGGTTGGGAGATGTTGGGAACCTCACCTCACTTGGGGTTCTAAATGGATTCGAGTTAGCAGGAAATTCAACAGTTAAGTAAACAACAGTCTTATGGGAATCTGAAGTGTTACATGAGAGGTTTTGTGCAGTGCCTGCAGGAAAACAGTGCAAGGTTACTCACAAACTTGCTCTATTTTGACTATACATATGCAGTCATGCACCTGGACTTCTGTGTGTTCTGAATAGTACTTTAAGGCAGGACACCTGACCTGGGCCTAATGGGGGTGGTGTTCTCATTGCATTGCTGCTGTGTTGTGCCTTATTCTTTTTTCTGTGTTACAGATCACCTCGACAGGCTCATGCTCCTATTTACACCGCATTGGGATAAACAAGATTGTAAGTGGAGAAAGCCTAAAACCCCAGATTGCTTTAACTCCCACGCAATTCTTGTTAATTGGACTCGTGAAGGTGACTTGAGCTGGGGTATCACTGGTCATCTTTATGTCCAACAACATCTGGAGTGTAAATGACCTGACCCCTTAGGATATACTCCTTTATTAAAAAGATGTTGTGTTGGAGGTCACACAAGGCAGGATGTGTGACCTGACAAAAATATTGATCTGTCATGGAGGTAACACAGCCAACATACAAAGAGGCTCACATGTAGTAACCTTTCTTTTTACTGGCCACGTATATAGCTTTAAGAGGCTCATATGTAGTAACTTTTATATTTACTGGACATATATATGCATTTTTAACCAAACATACTTACAGTATTAAATGGTAATCTTTTAATAAAATGATAGTACTAATAATTGTAACACTCAGTATTATACTTAGTTTATTGAAATGTGATTTGTAATTTGATTTGAATTAGTATTAAGATTTACAATTATATGTAACGAACTTGGGTACAACCTACTCCTTGCTACACCTTCACTGTCATATGTGTTATATGTGCTGCCATGTAAACTGGCAGCAAAGTGGGGACTATTATGTATTGATCAGGCAGTTTGGCCATGGTCAGAGACACAAGAAGGATGAGGCCTGAACAAAGCTAATTGGATGCATAAGCCTCAGGCTGGCACAAATCAAGAAGATCCATGAGAATAAAGCTGTAAACAACTCACACTCTAGCAGAAAAATGTATCTCCAATGCTGAAAGAAAATAAAAGGGGTTCACTGCCTTTCTGCACCCTGGCGAAACAGGTCCCTTTCTAAAAGGGCTTCAGCTGCTTTTCAGCACCCTGGTGAGGCAGGTTCCCTTTTAATTCTATCGGGACCAAATAAAAATACTACTGTTAAGAGGGTGGGGAATTACTCCCCTACTGTTTTTAATAATGACTCTTTGTTCAATCAAATAGATCTTTTATTCAATGAGCAAGACAATTTAACATACCAATTGTAACTGAAGCATTTGCACCTTTAACATATAATCCTTCACCTACTCTTAACTACTTAAAACACATAAAAAGCATGTATTCTTACGCATCAAAGGTCTCAGGTCTGGTCTCAGAAGGAGGGCAGGGCGGGGGCCCAAAAACCTCAAGAGAGGAAGCCTAGCTGTGGAGCAAGTTGCAGAACTTCCTAGGGAGAAGTTCCAAAGTGGGCGGATCACCGAGCTCGTTGGCTCCTCTGAGGGATAGCAATCGAGGACCATGAAGGCAACTTCTCTGTCTAGGGACTGGCCTTTTATGCTGTTTCCCTTATGAGTTATCCAGAACACGGGGCTAACAGTTCCACGTCAGTAAAGTTCCTCCCCTTCGCTATTCAGGTTTGGGGGTCCTTCCCTGTTCGTCACTTGTTTGGGGTTTGGCATGACCAGATTAGGTCCTGCCTGCCCTCCTTCTGGAAGAAAGACATGACCTTAGGCCATAGATCCCCCACACCCCTTCTCTGAGGCGTCTCTCTGTCTGAGCAAGCCATTTTCCCCTTATTGCATTGCTTGGTTTTTATCTGCAACCTTGTTCTGGGAACGGACAGTTCTTACTAGTTCTGTTCTTACTGGGGCCTTTCCTCTTGTTGATGACAAGAATGTATTCCTGTCAGCATATTTCTCTCTCCTCCTGCCAGCCTGTTACTTATAATATGCATTTTTAATAGTTCCTAAGCTAAAAATTACTATAAAGCATATAGCAAGCACATAAAGCATATAAAGCATATAGGAAACTCATAGCATCCTTTCAATAGTTACAAGTGTGTACACTATTCTTTTGGTTACATTTCAACAAAGAATGAGTTACAATGACATTCAATGCCTGTTCTGGGATATTTGTGTCAAAAGAACCACTCTTGCTTTGGTTACATTGTAGCAAGGAAATTGGCATCTTTGTTGGGCCAAAAATGATTTCACAACAAGGCCACAATAACAACTCAGACAGCCACTATCTCTGAGAAAACAAAGGTCTGAAAGAAAAGGGAGGTAGCTTCAGCAGACCAGATTGGCAGCTAGGCAGGAGAGAAATACTCCCCAAAGAGTCAAAATAGCTTTGGTGGCTATGCTCCAAGTGATAGAGAAATGAATGGTCAACTTATTTTCTGCACCTGGCAAAGGGGACCCTATAACATGTATTCTTAATAAATAAAACTATAAAAGGAAATGCCCAGGCCCTTATCACTTGTCACTGGTTCTTGCGGCTACTAGCATTGCAATGAGCCTGTGCAGGCCTGTGACCCTTACCGTCACTCTCAAAGATCCAGAGACTCCTGCCCAGCTATCTGCTGGGCCTCCTCCTCTTCTCCTCAGAACCAGCTTGCGTCTTGGACCATGGCCTCTGACATGTAAGATATCCTAGGTTGGGTTACTGGGGTTCTCAACTGGTAACACTGCCATGTCCAGATGTTCTGTGTCTATCCAATAAAATTGAGTTGTACCCACATACTTTGGCTTGTTAATTGGCGACCTTCGATCCCGTTTGGGGTAAACTGAGGTACAGCAAACTCGTTTATTTCCTAACAATATAATTAGACAAAACATTGGCCACGTGTTCAACCGGAACACGCAAATTGTCCTTGTGATGCAATGGTGTTCACATTGCGTGTTCAATGGGTAGCCAAATTGGTGTTGACATTGTTATGGTGCTTACACACGACGGCCAAACACATGCTTTGGGGTTTTGACACCCGATCTGTGTTATGTCTAAAGATGCCCCTTGTTGTGGAAACTTCACTGGCAGTTGGTACCTGCAAGAGTGCGCTCCCGGCTGATTTCAGAGGCCATGACAGAACTTAAGGGAAGAGGCGGTCTTTCAGATATTTGGGGCCCAAGTTATTTAAGGCTTTATATTCCTGAATTGTGCCCAGAAGCTATTGGCAGCCAGTGCAGACTCTGGAGTACTGGTGTAATGTGCTTCCACCTATGCAGCTGCCTTTCTCTCACTCCGCAATGGAGCCACAATACTTGGTGTTCTGACAGATGCTTAGCAACTCCTTCCCTGCATCCTGTCCCTAATTCTTAGGACAGGAAATGGGCCCTACAGCTCAGACTATGGGTGGGAAAGGATGAAGTACTGACTACTGAGCTGTTGTTGGAATGGCAGGTGTGGGGAGGAGCATATTTCCTTGCTATGGCTGGAAATATGCAGGCAGGCACAAACGCTCTCTAGCTGCTGGGGAAAAATAGGTAACAGGAATACTGGCCCAGCCGTAAATAGCAGTCAGTAAAACTAACTGGCAAAGAACAAATTGCCATGCGAATCATAAAACCTATGGGGAAATAATGTTTTTTGTCAAATTAAACATAGTCAACTCTTCATAAAATCTGCTATATTTAATAAAAATGCTCGCAACCTCTTTTCTTGCTGTGCATCTGTCTTTGTTAAATGATGCAAGACCCCACTGAGCTCTGTTTATTCAAACTATTTGGAGACTTAGGATTGTTTGAAATTGCATCTAAAACAACTCCCACAAGCTGACTAACGTTGTGTATTATTTAACATGCCTGGGTTTAGATGCGCTTGATGAATTAATGTTTAATGAAACTGTTTGCCTGTAGGCCTTTCTTTAGGTAACTAGCTAACTGGCCGAATGCCAGGAGGAGCTGTGGCTATTTCATGTCCTACACAAGCTCTTCTGCATTCAAAGAATGTTTGTTATTCCCTTTTGCTAAGGCTAACATGGTATCTGCAAACTATACTGTTATTTTCCTTGTCCGTGTAGATGAAAAAAATTGATTTCTCTAGATGAACCTGTTCAAGCAAATATAAAAATGATCCATGTAACAGTTTTTTATAAGCAGGGACCCATGTTCACTGCATTTCACCCGCTGGCGGCAATGGGGAAAGTGTAGTGGATGCAAGTGTCCCTGTTTATAAGATGGGGTAGGGAACCATTTCCCAACGAGGGGCCACTTTGAAAATTAGTACAAGCTGTGAAGATGGGAGTGGGTGTGCAGAGTGGTTCGCACAGGAAGTGGAGGGTTCAGATCGACCATGGTTTTGTCTCGTATTTTTGTTAAGTCCTGGTCAGAGACCCTTAAGGTGGGCAATCTGAGAATTTCGTCTTCAGTTCGATATGGGGCTGAAATCTATGGGATCAATGAAAGCTACACAAGCGCCGTGGAGTTTATTCAGAATACCTTTTTGAAAAGGTTACTAGAAGTGCATAAAAGCATACCTGAGGTGCTGGTATGAATGGAATCAGGCTCCTTAAATATGAAAGTGAAGGCATATCAAAGGCAGATTCACTATTGGCTCAGAATAAGGCAGCTTCCACCTACCAGATTTCTGAAACTTTGTTTGCTAGACTTCTGAAATGTATTGAATCCTAGATTTTAGTGGCTGGCAGAAATTAAAAGGCTATTATATATAAACAACTTGGGGGATTGTTAGAATACCCCTGATAGGATATTCCTGCATGAAGTAAAATCTATTATTGATAGACGTCTGGAGGACGTCAAGTTACAGATTAGATTTCTCAGTGATAAGACAGCTCAGATGTGCCCCCCTGTGTGGATTCTTCACGACTGAAAGTGGAATTACCCCCTACCCGGCAATACTGTCCAATTACAAATATAGGAACGTAATAAAAAAATTACATGTAAATCAAATAAAGACAGCAGAGATAAGACGACGATGGAACAGGATAGCATATGATATGCGTTTTTATGTTCTTGCTCTCTGAAGGCAGCGGAAGATATTGACCATCTCCTTTGGCAATGCCCCTTCTATGAGGTAGATAGAAGGCAGCTACTTGCCCCCTTGGTAGTCCACTTAGGAGATTGGTCAAGTTGTTTAAAGACCATATGGCTGCTCCAAAATGATTTGGCAGAAATTTTGAAAGCATTAGACATTTCTTTGACTGATGGGAAGAATTAGACAAGAACGAGGACTAGATACTTAAGTCTTAACTTAGACTTAGTTCTTGTAGTTGATTACACCAAACTGTTAACTGGAGACAGTGTTTAAAGTGTTGGATCTGTGTAGGCCAACTCTATTTGTAATGTGTTTTAATCTGTTTTGAGATTGTATGATTATTTTGGCTTCTAGCTGTAAATAAAGTTCATTCATTCCCTATTCTTGTGTGTATGCCCTCATCTCTGTTTCCTTACCCTGAGCTCAGTATTTTCAGTACTTGGGCTGCATTTGGCCCCAGGGCCTGGGGTTCTCCACCACCCGTTATAAAATTATTCTTACTGAGTGATCCTGTAAGCTCTGTAGAACAGGGGTGGGGGACCCTCAGGCCCTGGGGCTACATACAGCCCAAGTCTAGTTTTTATTTGGCCCCTTTCCAGTTCCTATTCCCAAATGCTGAAAAAGGGAATCCAGGAGAAGGAAGCAGAGAAGATGAAGGCATGCGCTGATGGATAGGGGATGTAGCTATGGGTGTTTTCAGATGTGACGATAGCCCGAATTTCCATGCTTTGTCCGTTGTGGAAGTGCGGGATACCATCATGCCAGAAAGCACCGCCAGATGTTAGCCCAGGCCATTCCCTGGGCAGTGTTGGCAGCGCTTAGCTCGAGCTGTGACTTGGGAACATCCTCAGGTCACTCACAGCCCAGGCGAAGCGCCAACATCGCCCAGGAAATGGCTGTCTGACTGGGAGTAAAGTGCGCCATTATGGATGAATGGCTACTTTACTTACCTGGTCAGGTTTCCCCCTGGTGCTGGGTGCCATGGTGGTCACCATTGGTTGCCATGGTTGCCTGTCAGCTGGGGGTGGGCTGCTGCGTGCAGTGTAGGGGTGGAACCATGGGTATTTTCAGACGCTACGAGATCACGCTCAACCACAGTGAACCACGGTCAATCCCGTGGCGGTGCCAAAGCACCCTGAACGTCTGTTCGGCAGGCGCCAGATGTTCACCACGGTCAATACCCACATGGGGTCAAAATCAACCACGCTTCTGGAGCTCCCCGCCAGACCATCTCCGAAAGCGTGGTCAAAGAGATTTCCAGTGGGAACCAACAAAAAGTAACGTCTGGCCAGCAATCAAAGAAAATGATTTCCAGCCGGGGACAAAGCACGCAGCGTCGCTGCCAGGCAACCAGCAACAACACAGGCCAGGGAGGGAGATTTAAAGGGCACACAGCAGCAGCCAGGACGAGCCACCCCGGTACCTTCCAGGTGCTTTGACCACGGTCTGGCCCAGGATCGGCGTAACGTCTGTTGCGCTGCCCCGGGCCGTGATCTGGCGGCTTGATTCCCTGCCGTGGTCCCGGTCCCGTCACATCTGTTCGGGGCTTCTTTTGACCACAGGGGGTGGTTGTTCGGTTCACCCCCGCCAGGAATTCACTGTGGTGAATCGGGACCGCGTAACGTCTGAAATCACCCCATGTAGACTCTCATCCGTGTATCTCCACACCCCCTCCCTAGCCCAGCCGCTGTAATGTTTGTTCGGCAGCCGGGACAACTCCTGTCCGCCACTGCCTGGAATGATATCTTGAACATGACCATTGACACGGTTGCACCCAGGCATCTGCTCCAAAAAGCAGAGCCTGAGCATATTCTGGATGCCATGTAAAAACATTTTTTTTGGCAAAGCGTTTGGCAAGTGGGGATAGGGGTGTGGGTGGGTGGATTTAGGAGCGAGGGTGGGTTTTTAATGGGCTTTTAATGTCTTTTAATGTGTGTGTTTTTTAATGTTGTAATCTGCCCTGAGTACCCTTAGGGGAAGGGTGGGGTAAGCATTTAAATAAATAAACTACCACAGGCAAGTGGAAGGGGGAGTGCAGTTTTAAAAAAAAAGTTTGAAAACTACTGCATGCCTCTCTTTTCATAAGCAATGGAAACCCAGAGTTAACTAGGTCTCTCCTCCCCTAATCTCCCTTCTTTTGAAATTGCAACAGGGGTTAGAAGTAGCAGTCAGTCAGTCAGTGAAGAAGAAATGCTGTCTGATGGGTACACAGGATGTAGGAAATACTGAGTGTTGCTGGGACATCAGAAGACTGCACAGAGGAATGTAAACAAGAGAAATTTTATCTGAAGAGTACAGACAAGTAGGATCTTAACCCAGCTTGTTTCTTACAGCTGTTACTGCTCCCACTTTCTCTTGGGTTAACCCTTGTACTCGTGTAAACACAGACAAGGTTAAAGTGAGGTAGGAAGTCGGCGGTTACCGCTAAACAAATTTGTGTATGAACAAGTACTGGAATAGATATAATTGTTTTAGTTAGATGGATCTATTATTTGCTGTTTAAAAGAAATAGAAAATTGATCCCAAATCCTATTGTGATGTAAGCATAAGGACAGACAGCAGTTTTCTAATGTACACTGAATTAAGTTACTTTCCCACTTCTGTGCTTCAAAACTATTCCTGAGTATGAATTGTTTTCACTTCTGGCAGCAAGAGTAGTTCTTACAATGCACATTGCAATTACCACATTTTTATAGAATAATCTTTTTTATTCTGAAAATGAAATGATTAGGTTTGCATCTTCCTTCCCCTCTCCTGGCTCTCAGGGTAACTTTGGAGGGGAAGGGCAGCACTGTGGGTAATTTCATTTGCCCACCAGTTTCTCCCCACCCCCCTCCAGCCTTTACATTTCTGAAGTGCCATAGGCTTGAGTACTGTCTCCCAATTTCTCTTGTTTTCCCCACTCCCAAAACATACATGTTTTCAAATATAAATTTTTTGCTTTGAGCTCAAAATTGTAGCAAGGCTTTTTTTTTTAAGGCCTCCTGGGACCTGAGCTTTTTTTTTCTTTTTTGATCCTGGACGCTTCCCTCTACCTTGGAATATCTAGCAGAGGTTTTATTGCTTGCATTACTGGTAAAGAGAATTTTGTGTTCCATCACCCTAGTAGCCTTGCACATTTTAAACTAGTGGTTCCCAACAAAAAAATATTGGAACTCTGGGTGAAAACAGAAGTAACAGTTGTGTGGTGGTGGCCCACAGGAAGCGCACAGGCATATGCCTGTGGCCGGCCCACTGGAGAGGGCAGGGAGATACATGAACATGCAGCAGGCTAGCCCTGCCCCCATGCTGCACCCAGTGCCCCGCCCCTGTCACGATGGGAAGCCATGGCAGTCAATGATGGCTGATCCAGGACACGTCTGCCAAGTAGATGTGAATACCTTCTGTGGCCCAATCGAATCGGGCGGACCTTAGCCCAGGATGTATCCTGGACATAGTCCTGGGGTGAAAGCCTGGGCTAGTTGCCAACATGGCCCAGTTCAATCTCAGGTTAACATCTGACTAGGCCTGCACTCACGTTCAGGTGAGGTCTGGTGCAAAGTGGTCCAGTGTCACATCTGCTTTTACCCACTCTCTTAAACATCCCATTCTTTTTCTAATCTAGTCCAAAAAACTTCAATCATCTCCTGGTAACAAAGTTTAGCCACTCTCAAAGCTGAGGCCCAGCAATATAATTTAATCCAACATTTAAAAAACAAGGTTTTAAATTCATGGTTAAGGCAAATTAATAATTTGTAATATTTTCACATTTCCCCAGTCTATTAACATCACCATACCTTAAGTCCTATACTTAAGGTATTGAATCCATTTTCAACTTGTTATTACTTCACTACATCACTCACATCACTATTTTCACCCTCTCTATATCCTTCCCTTCTAAAAATTATTGCCTCCACTTCTTCAAAGAACATGACAATTGTCGTAACAATGCATATTACATCACTTCACACACACTAAAATTAAAGAAATTAATTACTTATTCACATGCCTCAACAAGTTAATCTATACACAGTACATATCACAGTAATATTATCTTTTAAATTTCAGATACAGAGTAAAAAACATCAACACGTTGATTAACTCATTAAGGCTTTCTTGCTCCAGTGCAGCCTGGCTGGGATGCGCTCAGGGCTGGTGCAAGGGTACTGGGTGCCCTAGGTGAAAGTTCAGCCTTGTGCCAGCCCCCCATGATAACATTAAAAAATGAACATTTTGTATTGGTATGAATATAAAACCTGTATTTACATATATATATTACACAGGAAAAGAGAATATGGATTGATTGTGCATTCTCATTGTTCTTTATTGAAACAACTCTGGGTGAGCACATCAACAACAACAACATCAACAGCTTACTATACTGACCAATATCAATATGGTCTTCAAAAATAAATAAATACAGAATAAATACACTGGGTGAGCACATCACCAACCTTACTATTCTGACCAATATCAATATGGTCTTCAAAAACAAAGAAATACACTGGGTGAGCACATCAACAAACAACAACAACCTTACTATACTGACCAATATGGTCTTCAAAAATAAAAAATAAATATGGAATAAGATCCCAGTTAATAATTAGAAAAGGTAAAAGGTATGTGGGAGCTGGGGGCACAGTGGGGGGGGG
>QEPC01004333.1:967782-981159 GCA_003113815.1 Sphenodon punctatus | reverse complement strand
AGAGGGCAACAAACGGAATGAATGAGCAAGAAGATGCTGTTTTCAAAAGGAAACAAATATCATTTTGGGTTACATAAGGATAAACATAGCATTCAGAGCCTGGAGATATTGTACCTAGTTAGGCCTCAGCTGCTGGTTTTGATCACCACTTTAAGAATATAAACAAACGGAAGACAATCTACAGCAGAGCAAATACGAAGGTGGTTTTGGAACAAGTTATAAAAGGAAAAGTTAAATGAGCTGGGTATGATGAGACTAAAGCAAAGTAGACAGAGGAGACCATTTTAAAAGCTGCTTTAAAGAAAGTGGGGGGAATTGTTCTGTATTGCCTCTGAAAGAGAAAATGGGTTTAAAAGCAGATTTAAGTTAATAGTAGGATATAAATTATTAACTATAAGAATGGAGTCTTACTCAGAATACAGTCTTAACTGTAACTGATGGAGCCAAGGCTTGTATAGTATTAGCTCCCCCTACATGAGAAATTGCTTAGATCAACAAGTCTCTGCATATCAGTGTCAACTGGTTATTTACTGGCAAAACTGATTTTGTCCAAATGACCGTCTCTTTCCAGATACGGAGTTAAGTTCTCACAATGTCTTCAAGTCAGCTTGCATCCCAATGGTTTTTCACAGCAGGACTCGGAGCGGCAGGAAGTAAGTTATACATCAATACTACGTGACTTCATCCCATGGAATTGCATAAAGATCACCCAAGAGACCCAGAGTCCCATAGATTCTGTGCTGCTGTGAACATGACAATTAAATTTTCTCAGAATCTAGCTCTTGGGGCCAAATTTGAACAGAGGTTGCCCCCATCATGTCTCAGAATCAGCTTGCATATGTGCCCCTTAGCTGTGCATGCCCCATTAACCACAAGGGGGTCAGCAAGTCTCAGTCAGAGCATGGCTCTCCTCCAGCTGTGAGAAAAGTCTTTGCCCTTCCCATCCCTGAAGAAGTTCCAGCAAGAGAGAGACTCTGTGGGCTGGGAGAGACTGTGCCTTCCCGCTCTCAAGACTGCCATTAGGATCCTGCCTTCCTCCACCAACTGCAGGAGAAAGCACGATTGCACACTGAAAGGATTGGCAACAAGTCCTCCACTTATGCCTCTAAATCTGTCCATAAAAACCCGCAAGGTGGGGGGGACCTCCCGCCACCTCACCCCACTTTGGTTGGTTGCTGAGAAGACAGATATCACTCCACCCAGTCCCCCTCCAACCCTCGTCTCACCTAGTTCCTCTTCCCTTGGCCTTCTCAAGCACCCACTTCTGCTCCCCAACAACCCCAGCCTGATTATCCTAGCTCTTAGTTCCCAACTCCTCCATCCCTTCCAGATCCTAGCTCTCAGCCACAACCCTGCCCATCCTTCCATTTCTCCTGTTCTTTTCAGGTCCTTCTCTCCATCATAACATTGCCTCAGTCGTTTCCTTCCTGCTTCCAGCATCCTCACTGCCCCAGTTCCTCTCTTCCCCCATTCCACCCAGGGCACAACTTTTTATTTTTAATCAGGTAACACAAATTGTGCACATGAATTAGTTTTGTATGTTACTTAGTTCTCATAATTTATTCTGCCTTACAGAAAATGGCAGAATTTGGGTTACCTTATTGCAGAATTTGAGGTTTTCAGGGGGTTTTGATAGCAGAATACGTGAGGCTTCAGCTGTCGTATACTAGCCATACTTCCATATTACCTAAGATTTGACATTTATTTTAAATGTGCTTTTGCTTAGAAAAATTGGGAGTAGAAACAGAATGTTAGAAAATAGTGCTCTTAAAGCAAAATACAGACTTCATTATAGGAAACGTTAGGGAATTAGCACAAATGTAATGTTTGCAACTAGCTGCATTCCCATTGGCGGTGACGGTGGAGGCAGAGAGAGCGGTGAGGGAAGATGCGACAGCGGGGAGGAGCCAGATGACAGGAAAAGAGCTCGTGCAAACAGGGATCTGCTGCGGCTTCTCTTGCGCACATCAGGGCAGGATTTTGCACCGACATGTGCGAGGAAAGCTGCGGCACATCCCCGTTCGCACTGGCTTTTCCCCCGTCATCTGTCTCCTCCCCACTGCCACATCTTCCCTCATCGCTCCCTGCCGCCACCACCACCGCAGATAGGAATGCCACCTCAGTGGGGATGCAATGCTGTTGCATACCACACTTGTTCAGTTTGATCTAAACCAGGGTTGAGCAATGTTCCCAGCCAAAGAGCTACATACCAGCATTTTTGTATTTCTTGAGAGTCACAGGACACTCAGCAGGTTCTCCCAATCACTAGGGGTGTGCATGTCAGTTTTCTTATTATAATAATAGCAAAGATTGTCATTTTCATTATTGTTATTGAAACAACAAAAATGACGAACAAAAAAATAGAAACAAAAACATTTTGTTTTTTTAAATAAAGGGAAAAAACTGAAGAACGTATTTCCGACTATAACTGTTTTGTTTCTTATTCAATTGATGAGACTTGGGGTGATTGTACCCTCAATGGAGGGCACTATGTGTACCAATTTTCAAAACAATTAGATAAAGTGTACTGATTGTAGAAGCAATTGAATGTTGTGATTTTAAGAAAAGCTCTACACACATTCATGGCTACAACTTCTTTATCTTCCATGCAACTTGCATGAAACCTGTGATTAGTATGTCCCTCCACAAGCTTAATACTCCTGCCAATTTTCAGAAAGATCAGATAAAGGGTCCTGATGGTATACAACATTAACTTGAAAATACATTTTCAGCTGTAACATTTTAATATTCCATCCTGTTTACAAGGTATTCGGCAGGAATGGATCACAAACCTTCCCTGTCATCTCTGCCAAACTACAGGACAATTTGATAAAAGGGACCCAATTTTATAAGCAATTGAAATTGTCCCCTTGAAGACATTTATTCAGATAAATAGCAGCACATGCAGTGCCAGTCAGAGGCAGACACGTGGTATGGCAGGGGGAGGTAAACTGTAGGAGGGAGAATGTGGAGCAACCCAAAAGACTGACACACACATTACTGTCCAATTACTGCATGCTTCCAGCTTTACAGAACCACTTGGTAGTGGCTTCAAGGCGGGCATAGGAGGGGCATAACTGGGTCTTTAGAAACAGCATCCCAGCACTCAGGAGACATAGTTTACACATCCGGGCTGGCCAATTATCATCACAATCACATCCTGCAGCACTGCGAGAGGACATAAGAATTTGTTGGCTCTTTCCTAAACAGATGCTTCCGACTTCCCAGTAACAAGTGGGGGAGAGATGTTGGGATGGTCACAGCACAGAATGAGGATATTTGGTTGACATTTCTGCTGACCAGTTGGCATCACAAACTGATCTTACACCACAGTAACACGCAAGAGAATCCCTGGCATAGGTTCCTTCTCTGCATATGCTGTGCAGGCTTATAGAACTGGGATCCTATCACCACATCTTTCTGATATTTGGCAGAGATGATTCTGAAAGTGCAAGATATAGCCCTGCCAAATTTCATGTATACTGGTTGGACTATGAAGATGTTAGTCACATTTATAAGAAAATTGCTTATACCACCAGGACCCTTTATCAAATCCTTCTGAAAGTTAGCAGATATAGTAATTATGGAAAGGGGTATAAACTTGCCAAGTTTCATCTACATTAAACGTGAGGCAAAGAAGTTACAGCTAAAAATGTATATGAAGATTTTCACAAAATATAATTCAACTGCTTCTAAAATTGAATTCCTTTATTTAATCTTTTTGGAATTTGGTACACTTAATGCCTTCCATTGGAGGTATAATCATGCAAAGTGTCGGCCAAATATAATGAAAAACAAAAATGTTACAGCCAAAAATGTGTTTCCCCTTGAAACCAATGGAAAACGAAAGCAAACACAAAGACAATCAGATATTTATGAAAACAAAAATGAGATTTAAATAACAAAACCAAAAATGACATGGACCCTTGGTGCACACCTCTACCAATCACAGGGATGAGGCAGCATGTTTCTCTCTCTCCCCCCTCCCCCCGTCAAAGTTCCCCAGTAGTCTAGCAGGTTCAGGCAGAAGCAATAGTGGCTCAGGGCACACCAACCCTGCTCCCATGGTGCCAGGACTGACTTTACCACAGGTTAACTGCCCTAGGCCCCTCATCTTTCCCCCCCCCCTAGACCTTCTACTATGGCCTCCATTTCTGGCAGAGTGAGGAGCCCCCACACCCTCCCAGTGGGGACCTAAACATGGCCACCTCTAGGGCAACATGGAGAGCAGGGCCCCACATTTGATCTTCACCTCGAGCCCTGTACATTCTAAGGCCAGCCCTGCATGGCCCCCCCGAAGTCTCAGATGGTGGCAACGGTAGAAATGGTGGCTTAACTTCTCGTTTCTGAAGGTGCCATGTGGACACACCCCGATGCCAACCATTTCCAGCAAGAGTCACATTGCAGGTCCCCAAGAGCTGCAGATGGCTCCTGAGCCACCATTTGTCCACTTCTGACCTAAACCAACTCCCTCCCTCTCCCAGTTCCAAAAAGCTTACCTTCAGGTTTCTAAACTGCCCAAATGGGGCTGTTGCATAAACACCAGAAAAGTACATCTTAAGATGCCACTACTAGAGAAATTAACTGGTGTGCAAAAACAGAATAATAGAAAGACCAGAGATTTGAACTATACTATTTACCAGTGCCTACTATAAGACTCCCCAAAATCCATCATAGGACTGTGCAGGTATACACTTCATCCCTACCAACAGGGACAGCGCAAACAAGGTACCTATTTCCTGACCCCACCCTAAACCTGCAAGCATGGATTTCAAGGATTTATTTGAAATGAAAACC
Source organism: Sphenodon punctatus (assembly GCA_003113815.1). Taxonomy (NCBI): domain Eukaryota; kingdom Metazoa; phylum Chordata; class Lepidosauria; order Sphenodontia; family Sphenodontidae; genus Sphenodon; species Sphenodon punctatus. Next base: position 976,362 of record QEPC01004333.1, on the reverse strand, counting down.
ACCCTTTTTGTAGAAGTAGCTAACCGATCAAGACAAATAATAGAAATGGGGACAATACTATTAACAGGTTAGTCATAGTTATCACTGTCTCCTAAATAACTGATCAAAGAATTCTCTTTAGGAGTCCATGAACTAGTAGTTTCTCAGTGGGATGGGAAAAGATCCCAGACCCGTGTAAATTTATTTCAGCTTGCTGGTGATGCTGCTCTTATGTGCTAAGTCACAGAAGAGGTACATCTTGAGTCATCTGTCATAGAAGTAAGTCTGGCTTGAGCAAACCTCAGCTCTAGTTCTTCAATGGGAGATGACAACATCCAGGGGTACCAGTGAAGTGGCATGAAAATCTAGTGGACTCAAGCCAGTCTGTATGCAATGCCAGCTCCCAACTCCACTCTGAACTGGCTTTGTTTCTCCCAGGAAACACAGGATGCCCTCACTGAACATTTGATATAATTCATCACAATACAAGCCAACTACTGTAGTAGCTGGAAGGTTGACGACTTCCCTTAACTTACCATAGGACTCTATATGCAAAGGGCAAAGTGCAAGATTCCCCATTTCAAAATGTATATAAAAATGAGCAGCCAAGTCTGCCACATCCTAGATTTGGACACTTCCCAAATGCTGAATATAGTGTTGACATTGGTACCAGGATTGCCTACATGGGAAGATTTCACTCCATCCTGTAGAGGGGTAGGGTGCTCCTCAAGGTTATATTTGTGCTAAGTCCAGGTCAAACCTTAGAAGAGTCTGTGCTTGAGAACCGAGCTTCAGCAGACGTCGGCTCTGGTTTCTGTGGGAGATGGTGTCAGCCAGAGTACTAACGCAGCGGCATGTGTTCAGTCACCAGAAATAGTTTACATATCACCCCCCTACCCATCCCAGTAAAGTGCTTTGAAGACTCATCAAGTACTAAAGGTAGCCCTTGTAGGATAATCCCAATGTGATTATCTTCCTGCTATGAGCCATACAAGTAATCTGTAGCGATCTGGAAACCTCATCTCTAGAATGGAGGGGAACCGTTCATATAATACCATAGCCTGTACAAAGATTATATTATTTTATTTGTTTTTTGTTGTACAGGTTCAGATTTAACTTCTCCAAAAATTCAATGAATTGATTCATCATAAAAACTTGCTTTACACATTATTTACAAGTAGCCAAAGACTACAGCCATACAGGATGTCACAACTATACAATGTACCTTTGCACAGGACGCAAGCCAGGGAGAGGAAGCTAACCATAATGACATACATTCAAAAGATCAAGTTGCTGATATGCGCAGTGTATTTGGCACAGCTCACTAAATTAAGGTCTGACTGATACAGAAAAGAGTTTCATTCAAGATATGTAGTTTGCAGAGAACCAGAAGCAGGTGAAGTAATAGGTCTTCTTTTAAACTCTAAAACAGGTTGGTCTATGGGTGAAACAAACATAAATGAAATTGGAAAACTATGTCCTCATTTCCCATCCTTCTCCTATTTCTGGTACCAGAACTGCTTTGGTAACATGGTTTTGAAGTTTATACGAGCTCTCTCTTTACCTCAAGAAATTCAAACAATTTTTAGCATCCGAGAAGTCCTCTGACAAAGACCACAGGACCCCACTTTTTGTCTTTTCATATGTAAATCAGCTCATGCTCAGTGGGATTTTTTCCTTCTAGGGTAGTCATAGGGATCTTAAGGCTGCATTGTAGATTTTGTTCGTTGTCTCCATCACAGCAGAAACAGAGCAAGTTTGATCAGACATCCAGAGTGACTCTGGATTCAGCTATCCCGAGAAGGCTAAATACACTACTGCCATTCCAGCTCAAAGTAACATCCTGATGCCCTTGTGTGATCAGCTCAGAGCAGTGAGCAACTTGATCAAGGTCCTTTTCTCATACATGCAACATGAGAAGAACCAGTTCACATTCTTGTTAGACTGGAGGTTCAAACAAAAAAAACAACAACCTGTAATCTATTTCATCTGAAATGGAGGGAGAGGAAAATACAGATTAAATACTGATGCTGACTAACAAGTTGTCTTCTGCAATCTTACTGAAACATTTTACTAATTTGACGAAACATTAAATGCTATTTTACAAAAAGTTTTAGAAATCAGCAGTTCCCTTTTTAAACTGAAAGACAGATGTCCTACCCAAGTAGTCCATTCGTTCTAGGTTTGGCTAAAGAGTCAATAAACCAGGAGCAAAAGCTAGAGTTTGACATACATGTATTCTGCAACAAACTAAATGTCTAGACTAAGCAGCACCTAAAGAAAGCTGTATTAAGTTTGAAAAATATTAGTTGACAAAATTTAATTTTAACAGAGTTTATTTCAAGTGTACTTTCAATATATACTTAAATTGAAAGCAAACGACATTCTGTCACAGTCATTCAATCATCACAGTCCTTTATGTAGATACTAACATGAATTCCACTGCTGGTTATGTTTTTACTTCCCAGTTCATGATCTGAAAGAAAAAAAAAACCTGAAACACCCCCCCCCCCCCCCAATACATGGTGGCTTAACCCTTTACCTCTTTTCACTGTTGTTTGAAGACATCCTAACAAAATTGTACATGAGCTTAATGCTTGAGATCAGTATACACATCTTACACTTCCTTGAAGTGTGTGCAATTCCAACACTGGCCTTATGCTCCCCCATGACCACATTAGCTCCTGGTTCATCCAATCCACACAAGACAACATCTGAAGATTACTATGCCAATAAAACTGCTTCACTATAGCAGGAATTGAACAGGAGGGACGGATATATGGTGACAGAACGTTAAGAGGAAGGTAAGTTAAATGCATGTGTGACCTCTGACATCAGTTGGAAGATTTTTCAGCAATACATTGAGGAATGCTTCCCTCAGCCAAGATAAATTTATTTATTTACACCTTAAAAGTTTGGTCAATGGAGAAAAAAAGATGATAATGGGGAGCATGAAGCCTTTGGGTAAAGACAGACATGATGGTGGCCTGCTTTGGCCTGGGACCCACCAGCACATGTGTTTATGTGCCGACAGATGCGAGCTTGGCTAGCCTGGACTGCGTCCTCGGAAAATCTTTGAGGACACAGTTCAGGCTAAGGGCACCCATGTGGGCCAACATGGACTAGCAAGTGTATTTAGTCCCACCCCCTGCCTCAGGGCAGGGGTTGCCATCTCAGAGTGCCATGGCTTGTTGCCATGGCTGCCCGTCACGGCAAGGGGTGCGACGCTGGGATCAGGGTGGAGCTAGCTGTATGCACGTTTGTTTAGCTTCCGCCCTACCCGGGGCATGTGGGTGGCATGACAGTTCTCCGGTCGTAGGCACATTTGTTCAGTGCCCCTCCCTGACCCATGTCGGCTGCGGTTTCCAGGCGGCCACTGCACTGCCCACACGTCTGTCTTTACCCTTTGTGAAACTGTTTGCAATATTTATGCAATGTCGTATGCCCAAAGCAACAAACCTGAGATTTTCTCTTTCCCCAAAAGACCAATTCTCATGCACTCGCACACGCATACAAAGACTCTAGAAAGGTAAGACACTTTGAGTTCGTTGATAAATTAAGAAAAAAAAAGACTATGAATTGGACTTTTATGGATCACAGGTGCTTGTAAACAGGAGACATTGTGTCCTTTTCATGGAAAAACCAGACTGAGCATTCATCAAGAAGTTACTTTCCCCAGCGTTGCTCATGGGCTGCATATTGACGGAGGGCGGAGAAAAAGTCTTCATAGCTGATGTTCAGATGTGAAGGCAAAGCACTGAGGGAACAGATTAGATTGGAAAGAAGTCATTAATGCAAATACTGATCTTGTGTAGTTTGCTTGGTCAAGGTCATGCTTATTGGTGACCTTATCAAATAATCCTCCATAACAAGAATGCACATAAAGATCTTGTTTCTTCATTCAATGGTGGCTCTGCTCCATTATGAAGTAACCTAACAATTGTGTGAAATTACTTTTATACAGAAACAAAATGTCAACCATCACCTGGGGAGCAGTTGTGAAGATGCTACTGCCAAACCTGCACAGTATATGACTTATTGCTACACACAAGTCTGCTTCAGTTGACTTTGACTATCCCTAGGCAGATTCTGTACGTTTTGTTTACGGAGATATCTTATTTCTCACTCTTTGAATTGTCTTGAAGCAGAAACTCCTCATACAGTTAAGAAATTTAACCTAAGAATGGAGACTATAAAGTCAAAAGACTATCAACTAACTCACATGATCTCTGTCAATCTGATGTGCCAAGGAAGAAATCCTAGTGTGCTGTCCACAGGACCAAATTTCAATAATAAATCAGGGTCAGGGAAACCTTTAGTACCTATAAGAAAGATGAGAGAAACACTGGTTAGGTTTGTGGGATTAACACATGCTTTACTTTATGCAATATGCATTTATTAAAACTCATTCACATTAGAAAAAAGTGTCAGGACTTGAAAACAAGGTCATACCAGATCAGAATGGCCCATTGAGCCCAGCATTCTGTCTTTGACAATGGTCAATCTCACTCACTTGGGAGAAGTACCCAACAAGTCACAATGGGGCGATCTGTTCCCTGTTGTTCACTCCCAGTTCCTGACAGTCAGACGTTATGTTCCTCCATACCTATTTAGCTAATAGCTGTGAATTGACCTACCCTCCAAGGGCTTATCCAATCCTTTTTAAAACCCAGCTTTACTACTGGCCTTGACCACATCGTCTGGCAACAAATCCCATAAGTTAATTGTGCAGAGAATGAAAAAGATACTTATTTGTTTTAAATCTGCTGCCAGTTAGTTTCATGGAGTGAAAATAGTTCTAGTACTATTTGAGAAGGTAGATAACCATTCCCTATTATCTTGTTCCATACCACTCATGATTTTATGAACTTCTGTCATATCCCCTCAGTTGTCTCTTCTCCAAGCTGAAGAGCCCTAACCTGTCAACCTTCTCATCATACAAAGCTGTTCCATACCCTTTAATGTTTTTGTTGCCCTTCTCTGTACCTTTTCCAGTTCTACTATATCTTTTTTGAGATGGGGTGACCAGAACTTCACACAATATTTAAGGTGTGGTTGCACCATAGAGGCATTATATACAGTCATGATGATGTTTTTCAGTTTTATTCTCTATCCCTTTCTAAATAATTCCTAGCATTTTTGCTTTTTTGACCACTGCCACACATTGAGCTTAGGATTTCAATCTATTGCCCACAATGAATCCAAGATCCTTTTCCTGAGTAGTAACCGCTAGTTTAGAAGCCAGCATTGTGTACATATAGTATGGATTATTCTTCCTTGTACACATCACTTTGCACGTTAGTTGCCCCAGTCACCCAGTCTCACAATATCCTCCTTCAATTCTTAGTCCACTCAAGTTTTAACTACCTTGAATAACTTTGCATCATCTGCATAATTGATCACCTCACTCTTTACTCCCTTTTCCAGATCATTAATGAATATATTAAACACCAGTTTCAGTACAGATCCTGGCGGTACTTCTCTCCATTGTAAAAACTGACCATTTAGTCCTACCCTTTGCTTCCTATCCGTTAACCAGTTACTGATCCATGATAGGACACTGCCTCCTATCCCATGACTACTTAGGTCCTTTTCAAATAGACTGCGGAGGTGTCACGGTCCATGGGGGAGGCGGCGGTGTGGCGCGTGGGCGGCTTGTTGCATGGACACCCACCCACCTCCACACACGGAGCATCTGCCATTGGCACCCATTGCTCCATGCGTGAGTGTTGGGTGGAGCGCAGGAGTGTGCATGCGCTCCCCCACCCACCATGGCGATCACATAGATGTCCCACCACCACCACCACCACCCGCACATGTGGGTGAGGTTGGGGCATCCATGCAAAAAGGGCCTTTGTTTCTTCAAGAGTCTCTCGAGGAACTTTATCAAATGCCTTCTGAGAAACCAGATCGACCAGCTCCCTCGTATCCACATGCTTATTTACACCCTTGAAAAATTCCAATGCATTAGTGAGGCACGACTTCCCTTTGCTAAATCCATGTGTACTCTTCCTTATAAGGTCATGTTTATCAATATGCCCAGTAATTTTGTTCTTAACTGTTTCCACCAGTTTGCCTAGCACCGACGTCAGGCTCACTGGACTCGAGCTTCCATAATCGCCTCTGGAGTCCTTTTTAAGTATTGATGTTACATTCGCTACTCTCCAATCCTCAGGTACAGTGGCTGATTTTAGTGATAGGTTACAAATTACTATTAGTAGGTCTGCAATTTTGTATTTGAGTTCCTACAGAACTCTGGGATAAATACCATCTGGTCCTGATTTGTTGCTATTCAGTAGGGGTGGAATGAGATTTTGATCCCTGCAAGAACCTCGCTCTGACTTCTTGGCGAGATTCTCCGGGTCGAGAATTAGCGTTCACCACCATTCTCAAAAGATTCTTGAGCACCACAAGACACCCCACAAAAATATTCTACGCATGTGCAGAATGATGACCAGGGGCAGTGCATGAATAGATGGTAGTGGTGGCCATTTTGCACATGAACAGAGCATTTTTAGGTTTTCAAGAATCCTAGTGAGATCCTGCCAGGATTGTGAGAACGCACAGTGTTCTTGCTTCAGCTCTACTATTCAGTTTGTCACAGATGTCAACAAATTATTCAAGATAGTTAAGACCACGGCAGAGGAACTACAAAAGGATCTAGCATAACTAGATGAATGGGCAATAAAATGGCAAATGAAATTCAATGTTGGTAAGTGCAAGGTGATGCATACATAGGGGAAAATAATCCTCACTATACATACATGATGCTCAAATCTGGGTGTAACAACTCAGGACATGGATCTTGGGAGTCATTGTGGATAGTTCCTTCAAGACATCAGCTCAGAGCGTAGCGGCAGTCAAAAAAGCAAACCGAATGCTAGGCATTATTGCAAAAGGAACAGATAATAAAAGGGAAAATATCATAATGCTGCTGTATTAATCTCGGATACGCCTCCCCCCCCTTGATTACTGTGTGCAGTTCTCATCAACCCATGTCAAGAAAGATACAATAGAACTGGAGAAGGTTCAGAGAAGGGCAACAGGATGCCAGGATGGATGGAATTCTGTACAAGGAGAAGCTCAACAGGCTGGGGCTGTTTAGCTTGGAGAAGAGGCACTTAAGGGTGGTGGTGGAGAGAATACAATAAAAGCATATAAAACCATGCGGAACATGGAGAAAGTAAATAAGGAACTGCTGTTAGCTCTCTCGCACAATAAGAAAGGAAGGGGACACAAGTTAAATGGCAGCAGATTTAAAACAAACAAAAGTACTTAATACTTTTTCATGCAGTGGACAATACAGCAGTTGAACTCATTACCAGGAAGAGGCTGTGAAAGCCAGCAGCGTAACTAGCTTCAAATGAAAATTAGATAAATTATTAGAAGATATAGTTATAAATACCTACTAGTTGGTGCTTAAACCCCTGGCTACTGGTAGTTGATAGTGGTTAGGCCATTAGATGGGTCACACCTCCACGACCTGTACATGTACTTCTCTTGAGCTACCAGAGCTGACACTGTTGGAGACAGGATGCTGGGCTAGATGGATCACTGGTCCAACCCAGTATGGCACTTATGTTCTTAATTTGCTCTAGAACCTCTTCCAGCGTCACATGGATTTGTGAAAGCTCTTCCAATTCACCACCTTCAAAAGAATAGTTCCAGCGTGGGTAGCTCCTCAACATCCTTTACAGTGAAGACTGAAGCAGATAATTCATTCAAAGTGGCCTTATTCTCACCAAGTACCCATTTTGTCCCCTGGTCATCTAATGGTCCAAGTGACTCTCTAGCAGGCTTCTTGCTTCTGATGTACTTGAAAGAGTTATTAGTTTTTGCATCTTTATCAAGTCATCCAAATTCCCTCTTGGCTTGCCTCATCAAATGTTTTACTTCTAATTTGGCAATGCATGTTCTTTCCTATTACAACTAAGCTTTCTATTTTATAAATAACACCCTTTTGGCACCAATAGCCTCCTTTGCCTCACCATGCTGGCAGAGGTTTGGTCCTCTTCAGTGGCGGCCCTCGGCTGAGGGCACCTGGGGCAGTGCTCTCTGCCCCTGCTTCCCCCCCACCCCCGTGCTGCACTGACAGAGCGCTCACTAACTGAGCGCTCTGTCTCTGCCAGGTGGCTGAAATTGACATTGGAGCACCACACGGCTCGGACTTCTGCAGTCAGAGCAGTGCGGCGCTCCGACGTCAATTTCAGTCGCTGGCAGAGACATAGCGCTCAGTCAGTGAGCGCTAGCCTCTGTCTGGGGCCGGGCTCTGACTCATTCCCTTTTGGGACTCCAGAGTCTGGAGTCCCAAAAGGGACAAAACTTGAACTGAATGTGAGCCGAGCGGCTCAGCGTTCAGTCCAAGTGCCGCCTCTGGGAAATCAAATTTCCCGCTCATGGCAGCTTTGCAATGAGTCCTACGGGCGTTCTGTGGAGGTGCTCGGCGGCGAGATGGGCTACAGCGCGCATGCTTGAACTGTTGAGCATGCACGCCGCAGCCTATCTCGCCGCCAAGCACCTCCACTGAACCCTGAAGCCTCACCTGCCTGGACGGTGCCTGCCTACTTCCAGTCCGACTCCTGCAACGGTGAGTAAACGGGC
>QEPC01004333.1:935013-966880 GCA_003113815.1 Sphenodon punctatus | reverse complement strand
CAACAGACGTGCCGGGGGGATCCCGGCGGGGAAAGTGGGAGGGGCCGGGGCCGCGCGGCGCAACGTGCGGCCGCACGGCCCCGCCCCCTCCACGCACCCCGCCGCCCGCCCTCCGAGGAGACGGGCGGGCGGCGGGGCCAATGCGGCCGCCGCGTCTGGCCGATCGTGCCACGGCCCGGGATCCCGCCGGGGATCCCGGGCCGTGGCACGCGGCCAGACGTTACTTTTTGTTGGCCACGGCCCGCGGTCCATTTGACCACGCTTCCCGGGACCTTCCCCCGGCTAGCCCGGGAAGCGTGGTTCAAATTGACCCCATGTGCAGATTCAGCGTGGCCAACATCTGGCGCACGCTGTGCAGATGTTCAGGGGCCTTTCGCCCCGCCGCGGGGTTCACCGTGGTTCACTGTGGTTCAGCGTGATCTCGTCACGTCTGAAATCACCCATAGTCTCATTGTCCTGGTCATGGGGCAACAGTATAGTCCCACTGCTATACAGGTATCCATTACACATGGGATTTCTATCCACAGAGATTCCTGAGTACAGTTCTCTTCCTGTAAAATTTTAATCCTGCTTGACTCAATGCTGTCTGTCTAACATACAGTACCACCCCAGCTCGAACTTCTCTATAATTTTGATATATTTTACACTCTGGTATTACGGTGTTCCATTGGTTATCCTCATTCCACCAGGTATCTGAGATGCCTATTATATGTCTATATTTTCATTTAATTACACTAATTTCTCCATCCTACTTTTTAGAATTTTAGCATTTGTATATAGCGAAACGTATTTTTTATTCTTATCCCAGTTGTTGTGACTGTCAGTTAATTTTAAATTTGTCTATTCTGCACGGATTCCCATCTGAGCTCTCTTGCTTCTTTCTTATCCTCTGTCAGCTTTCCCCTGGATTCTAGTTTAAAAACTGCTCTACTTCATTTTTAGTTGTTCGTGCGAGCAGCTGGGCTCAGTTTTGGTTAAGGTGGAGCCCCATCCTGTTGGTATAGACTCCCAGTTCCTAATGAACCTAAAGTCTTCTTTCTTGCACCGTTGTCTCATCCATGCATTTGAACTCTGGAGCTCAGCCTGCCTCTGGGGTCCTGCACATGAAACAGAGCATTTCTGACAATAGAAGAAGTTATTCAAGAGTGACAATTGAACAGGGTAGAGCCACTGTGCAAGTCTCCTCTTCCTCCTGTTTTTATGCAAGCAGATGTCACCTTTTTGAAGTTTATTCCAAATATTCAGGCCTTTGCCATTCCTGCAATCATACAGAAGTGTTTGTGGAGTTTGTCACAGGACCAAATTTGTGTCAAAACTAGCCATGAAACAGCAGAGTCAGGAGCTGGGAGCATGTATGGCACTGGGGAGAGTGTGCTGCACATGCACATCTCCCAGTCCCAACTACAGTCATGCTGTTGTGTCCAGAGCAGTAACTACTCCCAAACTGGAGTGGGTTGTGGGAGCAGTAATTGAGGGCTTCTATCCTTTGTCCCATTTGTCTCTTTTCTACCTGCCACCTCAACCTGTCTGCTACTTTCCTATGACACCTCCACTGCACCATTTCCACTCCCCCTACCAACTCAGGAAGATTTTAAGCGAGATGCTACCAAGCATTGCCACCTAGGAGCCGCTCATCCAACTGCCAATCTGAAGGTGCTGTGGGGGGATGCGTGCTCTTGTGAGCTATGCAGCACCCACTCATGGTCACTCATGGGGTACTGCCAAGAAATGTGGTGTGCGCCATGCAGGGGAAGCCAAAAACGTGAGTGACAACAGGCGTCCATTCATCCCCAGTTTGTATGAACTGGGGCAGCCACCCATGCCAGCAGACAGGTCCCCCACTCATAGGCACTGTCGGCGGGGGACATGGCCTTTGTAAGTCACAGGAACTGGCTGTGAGCGCTGGGGAGCTTGATTCCACAGCACTCACACCAAGGACATGTTAATTGCAAAGGCCAGTCCAGTGCACTTCCCCCTCCCCCATGGTCCATAGCAGGGGGGAGTGTGAGGTGGATGCTGCTGGTAGCCACGCGGGGAGCCGGCCATTAGAATCCCTCCCCATGCACTCCACCTGAGTGGCTGCTCTGCAGCTGTGCCATTCAGTGGCCATGGGCCCCTACACACCAACCGTACTTGTTTAAAGACACCCCCAGACATCCTTGTCCAACAAGACAGCCCTCTTTCCAACACCCCCATTGTCATGGTCTCTAGTGCACCAGCTTCCTTCTGCCAAAATCTCAAGATGGTTTATACCTGATCACAGATGTGGGGATTTTTTGGCCCACAAAAACAGAACCCTGCAAATATAATTACAACTGACTTTAGACCCATTTCTTCTGCAATAACTATATACATTTGAATCAAGTCTTCAATTAAAGATTTCTATTCGTTTAAGATTTGAATTCAGATATCATTCAAGTTTTCATGAAGAGGTGTTTTAAACCATCATCCCTCTTTCTATTGCCAAAATTGTGGTAGGTGGCAGCAACAGCTAAAACCACTAACTTAAACAGCTAATTTGTTCAAATTCTCTCCTTCATCCAGAGGACATGATTGTTTTGTGGGACACTCAGAAGTGTGAAGACTACTAGTGGACAGAAGACCATTAGAAGAAAAGCTGACAGGAGAGAAGTTATATCAAGACAAAAGGAAGTGGGCAAGCGAACAGCAACATCTCAGCATGGTCTAAAATAGTGATTTTTAGGAGCAGCCTTTCAAATGGACTTCAGAAGGGTTTTGGCAATATTTACTTCACCTAGGGTATTATCGAGATTATCAGTACTGATTATCAAACAAAAACCAAATTAAACTGGTACAGGTTTTTAGCACACATTTTTGGGCCAAAATCACTTTTTAGCACAAATTATTTCTTAATTCCTCTCTTTTCTTTTTCAGGCCCACTGTAAACAGCTCTTAGATTCCACATAATACTTACTACTTAGTAAGCTGTCTAAAACATTCACATCCAGGTCTGTACATTTTCTTTGCTGCTGTGCTACTAAATGGCAAAAGCTCTGTGCTGCTCTTATTATGTCTGCCTTTCCGTCTTCTGGGGACAGCACTTTCAATGAAGACTGGCTATTTAAAACTGCAAATACAAAACATTTGAAGACAAATGAACTTTTGAAGGAATACGTGTTTATGAATACAAGTTATTGATCTGCTACTGAGGCCACATTCACACTTGATGCCTGGCGCTGTTAAAATGACACACAGGCAACAACGAGGCAGCGGAGAGGAGCCCGGTGCCGGCAGCAGCGCCGATGTGAACGGGGATCTGCCGTGGCTAGCCTCGCGCATGACAGGGAGCAAAATTCAAACCTGTCTTGCGCGAGCAAAGCCGTGGCAGATCCCCGTTCGCACTGACGCTACTGCCAGCATCAGGCTCCTCCCCGCTGCCGTGTTGTTGCCTGCGCGTCATTTTAGCAGTGCCAGACGGCAGGTGTGAATGTGGCATTAGTAATGGATACAGAAGCTTATATCACAGAAGTAGAACACTGAACAGTCACATTAAAGAAAAAACACGTTTATAAGACTGATACTGATCCGTAAGAAACCAGTGCATCCATAACTAATGTTAGATACACTTGTGATTTCTAAAGTGCCTGGTCATACACAAGTAACTGTTTGGAAATACTAAAGGCTGTTGTGAAACAAACACAAAAAAAAGACAGAGACAACCAAAAGGGGGACCAAACGTTTCCACAGACCTGGCCTGTAATAAAAAGATATACCAATAGAAGGTCTGTGAATATAAACTTAACAGCAATTTAATGGTAAAAATAGCGAAGGTATACAAACAAGCACCATTTAAATATCAAGTATAAGAAACCAAGACACAATCCAAAATAAACAGTTGGTAATCATGAATATCCATATATTTTAAAAATGAACCAAAACCAAACACTTAATTATCATGAACAGCCTGAAATTGAAGTCTATAGACCAAGCTGAATACTCGATAATCCTAAGACGTCAACACGTTTCCAACAGCTTCTTCAGGGCTTTTCTTTCTTTCCCCTCAGATGATTGAAAAATGCACTGTATGAATCTGGTATTGGGGTAAAACAGACCCCAATTAAGTCACAATTGGGAAAAAATAAATGTAATTAATTTGAAGATGACTCCAGTTTAACATAAAAAAATTAAATTTTATCAAGTTATTGTTTGCAGTACAGAAACAATACTAACACAAAAGGTATTTGGAATCAATAGTACCCTAACATTTCCAAAATTATACTATTGAATGTTGAATTGAATGTTTGGGGTGAATATTACCTCCAGTACCATAGGCGTGTAGTGCTTTCATTTTCCTATCGATTACAATGGGGGTAAATTTGACCCCCAATACTGTTTTAGTGAAATTCTCAATTTAAAAAAACAACCCCACCCCCAAAAAATGGGGGGGGAACCAACACAGGACAACTAACCCCCATTACGTTTGAGGAATACATGGAATATGAAGTGGTACAGGTTTGCTAAAAAAGTTTTATGATTTTTTTGGTACCTGTTTGGGGCCCAGTTTCCACCCAAATCCATTTGAGAGTTAAGCAAGATGGCTTGGCACTGGAGAACGTAAGCAAGCTTAACTGTAAGAAGGAAAGGTATGTAAACTTAAAGCCTGTAACAGGAAAATATCTGTGTAAAAACTGAAGATACGGATGCTTTAAAAACTTCTGACTATTACTATATGCTCAGTTTAGACTATACATTTCAATTTGTCCATTTTAAAATTTATTTTAGTTGCCATGTGTTTTAAAGGGTTGTTAGCTGCCCCACGATCCTTGTAGCAGGAGGGGGGCGGCACATAATAATAATAATAATAATAATAATAATAATAATAATATATGGACGTTCATGATTACCAACTGCTTATTTTGGATTTTGCTTCGATTTCTTGTACTTGATATTTAAATGGTGGTTGCTTATATACTATCACTATTTCCCCCCTATTAAATTGCTGTTTTTATACAAGTTTATGTTTACACACCTTCTACTGGTATATCTTGTGAAACAAGATGAAGACAGACAATAATGAGACTGCTAAGGAAGGGAGAGTATGCCAGGGATGATAAGCTAATAATTAAGTTATGAAGAGGTGATCAGAGCCATGCTATAATTTTTCAGTTTACTATGTACACATTCCACACTTCATGTGAGGGTACAAAGTATCCAGTTACTTGCAACAGGAGTCTGGGTTCTTCACTGTAAAGGGCAGCCTGGACGCTTGCAAACAGTTGGAAAGTGAGGTGGGGTTAGTACAGTTATTCCCCAGGATGTGATGCCATTTTATGAAGAGCAAAAAATGTACCGTTGGACTCAAACCCTATTTTTTAGTATTAAGCAAGCTGTGGCTCCTCTTTCAAAGTCTGTCCTTTTGAAATACCCATCAGTGCTCCAGCAGTTTCCTATCTCCGAACAGCCTATTTTAGCTCCTCTGTGAGAAGCTAGCTCTCATTAAGGGTCACAGGCACCCAAAATGTTTAGATTACTAATGGAAAGTAGGCAAACAAAGTAGCCAAATTTTCAGAAAAGTAAACTACAGCTTAAGTAGTTCTCTTCAAAAGACACTACTAACGTCAATCAATATTGTTTTAAAGCCTGGCACTTTGCAGTACACGTTTACTAACAAGTCAGCTTAATAAAAATGAATTAAATACATTTCAGAAATGCCAAGCATACAGCTAACTCTCAATGGAGTCAGAAGGTCAAGCACCTCCCCACATATTAACCACCTATCATGTATGTTGCAGGGCTGCATTGGCACCCCATGCAGTCCTGCAACATGCACAATGGTTGATAATAGGTGGGGAAGAGCTTCTCTAAAAACACCCACTACTACTACTATTCTACAGAGCAGAGAAGTAGGGAGCTCTCTCAATGAAATTAAACTGCCTAGGCTTCAAAAGGGGGGTGGAGGGGGGGGGTTTGGACTTGTTTTCCTTTTCTTTTATTGCATTGTTGATTGTATGTGTTTTTATTATGTAAGCTGCCCTGAGCTGCCTGAAGCAGGAGGGGCGGGGTAGAAAATGGTTTTAAATAAATACATAAATATACAAGAGTTTGTCTTTTGTGATCCATATGCTGCATATCACAATGGGCTCCAAGGGTGTGGGGACGAATCTGTGTATTGCTGACTCATCTCCTCTCCCCACTCCAAAGGTCGGCAATTTTAGGTCATATTCACACGGACGATGCCGCTTCCCGCATGTGTGCAGGTGGGGTGGGCACCTGTGTGAACGCCATGGTGGGCGGGTGTGCAGTGGGGGGGGCATCAGTGGGTATGCTGCGGGGGGTGGGTGCAGGTGCAGGCGCATGCACGCTCAAGCACTCCACCCATCTCTACCCACCACACACCCATGGAGCAATTGGTCAGAACAGTGGTTGTTCTGTGGGTAGAGATGCATATGCACCCATGGGAATGGCTGCCCATGCACCGCACACCCACCATGGTCTCCACCCATCTCCCCACCCACCGCGGCCCATGTGAAAACAGCCTTACAGTGAGGCCAATATGCGACCATCACACAAGTGAATATACAAATGATTTGCATCTGAAACACAGTAAATGCAAGATTAGCTAGCTTTGTGGTGAGTCAGGAAGTATTGCACAACTTGGACAGGTAAGACTAAGGATCTTTCCTCATTTAAATTAAAAAGGGACAGCAGGGGTGGCTTTATATTAGAAGTGGCATTCTTTGGCTGAAGCATACAATCTCCTACCACAGAGAGGTTACAAATGTTCCAATTTTAGTGCTGGCACTATGTTAATAAATAAATAATAATAAGGCAATGAGGAAGACGTGTACAAACATGCAGTTATTTTCCTAAACAGCATCACAATCAGTGCGTGTAGATATCACTTGCAATTCATACAGAATGCTAGGGGACCTCGTACATCCACATCATTGTATCTGAAAATCCTACCTTGATCTGTTTTGTCTTGATTTGCAAATTCCAATGTATATTTAGAACAATCTAGACCCAAGAGTTCCTGCTGCTGTTTTAAAATTTCATCCATCAGTCTTGAGTTATTTCTCTTGAAGATCCCTTTAAAAAAATCCACACATCAGTCCACTCTGTTATGAAAACAAAGCAAGAGAAACTCCTGAACAGGAACAAAGTAGAAACTGTCAGTAAACACTAGCTTTAAAAAGGAGTCCCCAAGAAGAGTAGAACTGAAGCAGAGGAAACTACATCCATCTGGTTTCATAGTGACCTTGAAAAAGAGCAAAGTAGACATAGTTTAAAACTAGTATGTTTTGCTGCTGTTCTTTTCTGGTTTAAGCAGAAGACATCAAATACAGCTTGCTGCATAGTTCTTAGAACAAAGGCACTTCCATGCTGGAATGCCCTGCCCAATTCTATTAGCAGTTTGTCCTTTGGGAAACCTAAATCAGAGATGAGCACAATGGTTTTTTTTACACAGATGCTAGATCCAGAATAATGTCTCTCAACCCAGGTTTAAACGCCGTGTAAACACCCAATCCTAGTTTAAATTATCCGGGTTAAAGTTAAACCTGGGTCAACGTCCATGTAAATGCAACTGGAACATAGAGATTAGTAGATAGCGCAAACATCCTCTCTGCCTAGGAAGTTAACATTTTGATTTCTCTTCCCCCAAACCTGGTGCATTTATTAGCCATGGGATCAATTCAAAGATATCTCTAAAGGGGAACAAAATCATAGTGGAAGAAGGCAATGGAATTCAGCAGCTCAGCACCATGGGATTTTTAGTTACGTGTTAGTCTAAACCCGTATTAACCATGAACACCGTGAGCCTGGATTATTAATGATAATTCCAAGTTGTAAATGTCCACGTAAAGAGGAACATAGGATTAAGAATGTGGGATTTTAAATACGGATTAGTGTCAGCGTAAGAAGAGCCAATATAAGCAAAGACTGAAAATCAGGAAACAGTCTGGCATGAGCAGTTCAGAGCCTCTGCCTGATGCCCTATTCCCTCAAAATATTACAAACAGCACTTGCAAAGTGCATTAAAGAGCGTAACAGTGACATCATAGAACTATTTATTACAACACGTTCCTAGCAATATACCACCTAAAAATGTTTAAAATGCAAACCACGTTTCTCTACTTTATTGATTTTTTGTGCCAATTGAAGAAAATGTTTAAGCTAGCAATTACTTTTAACTTTACACAAACTGTTGCAATAAAATATCATATTTCAGTTGGAACTTTCTATGCACATAATATTTTCATTTTTTGAAAGCCAGTAGTGTAATAGTTTGCTGAGACAAGATATTTATCCTTCAAAAGAATTAGAACAAAAAGCCTCTCTTAATAGAATACTGTTCATCCAAGTCAGAATGAAAGGAAACTGCAAGTTACAGTAACAGTTGAACATAAGGACTATTCTGAAAGTTCCTAGCTTACTTTTAACGAGTCTTATGATTTACTTGCTATTGAATGAGCTATATAGGAATTTCACTAGGTAGCATCAAATTGTTTAATGAAGGATCGCTGGAGATTTATAATTAGATTTAAAAAATGCCAATACACAAATGAATGCCAATGTAGTGAGTATTACAAAGAGTGGAAAAAAGTATAAGTGCCAGCCAGGGCACACCTTAGGATGCTTGCACACGAGATGGGAACTGCCGTGAACCAAAATCACAGCAGGTGGATCATGCTCATGTGCGTGGGTCTTTTGATGGGATTAGCTGTATCTGCTGTGATTTCAGTGATGAGAGTCAGGGCTTATTAAAACACAAGGCTCAGTCCTGTCTACCGTCACTGAAATCACAGCAGATACAGGCTAGTCACGTCAAAAACCCCATGCACATGAGTGGGATGTCACATGATCCCCATGCTGCGATTTCAGCTTGCAGCAGTTCCACCCCTCCTATCTCATGTGCAAGCAGCCTTAGTTACCCATACAGATCATCAGAATCTCACAGATTACAAGTCTGAAAGAGTTTATACTGGTTCCATTTAAAAAACAAACAAACATAATGCTTATTTCGGCTCTAGCTTTCGCCATGGCCAAGACACCATACACAAAGAACAAAACCCAAACATAACAAAATATAAAATACAAAAATAAATTAATAAAACATATTTCACAATAATCACCATCATACACATTCCTCAGATGGTTCCTCCTTTTAAGTTTAGGGGAGAATGGTTGTCAGTTATTAGATAATCCTATACTCAATAAGAGTATTCATCCCTCCCGGAGGTTTGCAACTAGAAAGGCAAACGTTGCAACTGCCCTTCTGGCTGCGTCTGTTGTGGGGATAAGAAGGTCCATCGTTTTTTACTGCAGGGATAGGTGGTCCTTTCCCTCTATTAACGGATAGATCCAATATACCCGTATGCCCTCGTATAAAGGACATACTAATAGTACATGCTCTAAATTTTCAATCTCTTGACATTGGCATGGACAAACTCGTTCCTCCCAGGATTTCTGGCTATACCTTTCTAAAGTTACTGCTGACTTGAACAGCTTGAATCTTATCAGTGTATAATTCCTACACAAAGCTGGTTCCCAGTTTGTCCAGATATTCCTCAAGTTTGATCTGTGGGTACCAGAGGGCAGTCTTCCATGCAGCTATTGTTGTCATATCTTCCTGGTAAGATGTATCATGTGCCCTGGTGTGTAGAGTTGGGACTCCGGGGCAATTACCGGTTACCGGATTTACCGGTTTTCCGGTTCTCAAAGAACCGGATTCTCGGATTAAATCCGGTATCGGTTTTATTCCATTCATTTCAATGGGGCACTGTGTCCCCATTGAAATCAATGAAATACAATTAATTCCTCCCCCCTCCCCCTCCCAGGCTGCATGGGTGGGTGGGGGGTGTCCCCCCTTCCACCCGCGCAGTCTGGACTCAGGGAGGGGTGTGGTTTTTTTACTTTTT
Organism: Sphenodon punctatus; assembly: GCA_003113815.1. Lineage (NCBI taxonomy): Eukaryota > Metazoa > Chordata > Lepidosauria > Sphenodontia > Sphenodontidae > Sphenodon > Sphenodon punctatus. The sequence goes on along the minus strand of QEPC01004333.1, from coordinate 956,999 downwards.
TGGTGGGACTTACATTGCAGCCATTCATTTAAATGGCTGCAATGTAAAAAAATCCGGTACCCGGAATCCGGTAACGGGACCGGATTTACCGGGTTGAATCCAATAATGCCGGTACGCCCAGTACCTGTATTATCGGATACCGGATTTACCGGCATGCCCGCCCCTGTGAATAATCTCTCTCTGCTGGGCTATGGACTTGTCCCGTAAAAGGGACACCGAAAGCCCCATGCTATTCAAATGAGAACTTAGCTGGCACAGCCAGGGGTACGATGGCATTTCTTGATGCTCCAGTTGTTCTGCCAAGCACAAATAGGGTAGAGAATCTGGGCTCTGGGAATACAACTTAATCCAATAATTTAGGTAGGTTATCCTACCAATACAATTTATTGGGAGTATTCCCGTTTCTGCTCTTACTACTGCCCCTGGCACTCCTTGTGGGACTCTTAAAAGGCTTCTTAAGAACGTATTTTGAACTATTTCCAGCCTATTCACCTTGGTCATAGGTATTATTGCTAGTCTACAGGCTAACTGAGCCTGGAACGTCGCTCTATAGGCTTTCAGGATGAGGGAGATCTTTGATACTTCTGTCCTCGCCCTCATCCGTACTATCCCTTTTGCTGAACTTAACACCTTTAGGGCAACCTGATTTTTATGTCTTACCCAAGAGCCAGTATTGGTAAAAGTGATTCACGGATAAACATAAGAATCTTTATGTCAGCTCTTTACCCCTTATTTCCCAATGATATTACAGGATTTGTGACTTTTGGTAATTCATTTCTAGCTTATTTACCTCGCAATAGGCCATAAGCCCTTCCAACAACTGCAGCAGACCTTTTTTGGTCTGGGACAGCATTACGTAGTCTGCATACAATAGGGCCGTTACTGGGTGACTTTTGATTTTAGGTGGATGGTGTTTGTATTTCTGCAAACTGTCAATTAAATCGCTTAAATATAAATTAAACAACAGTGGTGCTAGGACACACCCCTGCTGGACTTCTTTAGTAATAGCTATAGGGTGTATTAGAGTATTTCCTGGACCAGACCGTACCCTCGCTTCATTATTATTATTATTATTATTAAAGATGCTATTGCTATACTGCAAATTCTAACAGTCCTCAAAATGTATTTTTGTAAAAAAGACTATTATGAAGTTACTTTATGCTTTGTCAAAAGTTATCTTTGCATCCTATTGTTTTAAGTTTCGTTATGCACTTTTGCCCAGATGAAAAACTAGTACTAAGCACTTAATGTATTAAGATAGCAGTTTCAAAACCATGGTCCACATAACAGGCTTCGGCAAGTGGATTTTAGTCACTGCTGACACCAGTGAACACCAAGCAGACACCCATCCCCCCCACCGGCCGTTTACATGGACGCCCCCCAGACCTGCCCAAAAACTGGGCACCGGGGGGGGGGGGCGCGTGGCATCCGTGTAAAAACAGCCTTTGTGTCGTCTGCTGCTTCCCGGCAGCCACATGTAATCAATAAGCATTCTAATCCTTCCCCTCGACCCAATATGGCCATCCCCAGCAGACTAAAGCATCCTGCCTTGTACAAGCTGGTGGGAATCTTTAGACAAAGATCGGGTGTCAAAACCCCACAGCATTATTATTATTATTATTATTAACAAACATTTATATAGCGCCAGCAGTGTACATGGCACTTTACATGCGTTTGGCCATTGTGTGTAAGCACCATAACAATCCCAACACCAATTTGCCACTCATTGAACATGCAATGTGAACACCATTGCATCACAAGGACAATTTATGTGTTTCAGCTGATCATGTGGTCAACGGTGTGTCTAATGATATCACATGGTGTTAGCAGGTACAACACAGGGAACGAGGCAGCAGCGCTTGCATGCTGAGTTCGGGTGGCGAGCAAAACACCTATTTACCCCAAGATGGGTTGTGTGTCCAAGCAGTGCCACATGGTGAACACAGGGCTAAACCAGTGTTCAAATTTTATTTATTTATTAAAAGATTTAATATCCTGCCCCTCCTGCCACAGGCAGCTCGGGGCAGCTCACAACACCACAAGTCAACAATTATAAAACTATAAAAATATATCACCCCCCCCACAAACACCTGACGGAAAGGTCCGGGGCCAGACGCATCCCCACTGGGAGCTCCACAGCCTCGGTGCAGCCACCGAGAATGCCCTCCCTTGCATGGCCCCCCAGAAGACTCTGGGGACCACAAGAAGGGCATCCCCGATGACCGCAGGGGCTGGTCCAGTACCCGGGGGGTGACGCGGATCCGCAAACAGACAGGGCCCAGACCATTTAAGGCTTTATAGGTTAAAACCAACACTGTGAATCGGGCCCGGAAGACTATCGGCAGCCAGTGCAGAGAAGGGAGCGCTGGTGTAATGTGCTCCCAGCAGTCCAGTCCCACCAAAAGACAGGCTGCCGCATGATGGTGGCCAGGTCAGAGTCCGAAACATACGGCCTAAGCCAATGTACCAGATATAATTGGCGAAAGGCACCCCTCACCACAGCCTCCACCTGAGCATCCAGCCAGAGCTGCGCACTGAGGAGTACCCCCAGACTCCACACCTGGGAAACCAATGATGGGGGCCGTTAAACTCCATCGCCTTACCCACCAGCATCACCATATCAAGGTCAAAGCACACATTCAGACACCCACTGACGTTATGTCTAAAGCTATGAGCAAGCACTGGGGCACAGCTATCTTCAGTAGGTGCATGGTGGTCCACAAATTTGAGCTGACAGTGATGAGTTGGTCCTAAGCATTTGGAAACCAATGCAATAAAATTTGATTTAGACTCCTGTCTGACCAACTTGCAGAGGAATTGAGAAAAATGGGCTATTTTCTTCAATGAGAGTTTTAGAGCAATGATAAAACAATGACAGACAAGTTGATGTAAAATTCAATCATATACAAATTAAGTTAACCGATATCTATGTCAGATTGCATTTTAAAAAAGCTCAAAAATAAATAATGGGCAAAGAAAAACAGTCATACACCTCTAAAGCAAGTAGCTGACCAAACAATTCCTGTCAAAACCAGCAAATGTGACAGCAAGGTTACATTTGTCATAAGAGAGACTTTCTGTCCGTTAGTTATATTTCTGCTGATTTCAGCAAGCTTGTCATCCTGATTTGTTTGTATTGTGTTTATGTACAATGTACAATTTGAAGCACTGCGCAGATCAGGGGTACGCCTCCTTAATGCTCAGTTGTCAAGAATTGCAAGTCCAATAAGTCTACATTTTAGAGCTACACTGGTGCTGATCTCTGTTATTGCAGTTTTAGGGCCATTCTCAAAGGCAAAGGTTGGAGTAGCACACGCAAGTAAAAAAGCCCAGGGATGTCCAGAAATCTAATTATATTTGAGGGAAAAGGAGTCCGATGTTAGTTCCCACAAGCTTTTAGACAGAATTCTGTTCTAAAGAGGGAAATGCAATATTGCTACAGAGCTTATCGACACTTTATATAAAGCTTATACCAAAGCTTTAAGAATTCTTAAAACCCATAGCTAGTGCTACCCATTGGTATATATGACACGGTAAATATATCAGAGGCCTTAAGTAGGCTTGCAAGTGTTTAAAAAGGAATCTACATTTGACTTTTAACCATTGTTTAGACAGATTAAGAGGACAATGAATAGACCAAACTAACTTTGTAATCCACTTCATTCATGCGTTAAAGTTGTAATACTTTTTTCAAAGTGTTTTGGCAATTAAACTTTACAAAAATAAAGACTCCCTTGTTCCTCTCTTCCCCTGGAAGTTCCTTTAAACAGGAAAACTACATCCTTTTTGGATTATTTTTAATTTACACAGCAATATATATTCCATGCATGGAATTTTCTCCAACTTCCCTTTTGCCATTTTATACATCATTTTCAATGATTCATTGCCGACGAAGTTTTGTATGCAACTTTCCATATCAAGTCAGATGATTTTTGGCAACAAGCTTACACAAATACAGCACACAGAGCAAGGTGTGCTAACAGAACTTCTTGTGAAATTAAGTTTAGAAGGGGAAATTTATATCATGCACTATCCTTGCAAAATTCATGTTTTCAACATACTGCTTCAACCCATATCAAGGTCTTTTGTACGTACACTCTTCAACAATAGTTTAGGCCTTAAAAACAAGTGATTGCCCAAGTATGTTTTTTCCTAAAGGTTTAGTGTAATTTTTGCCAATGGATGCACTTGTTTCAGAAACTAGAACTCCACTCAGACATACAACACTGCCTCCAAACTGGTCTGGCAAGTTAACTACTACAGCAAAAATTAGAGGAATCTTTCAGAAAACTGCACTTGGATGAACAAAAATGAAGCATTTAGCTGGCAGAAGAACTGTTCGCATCAGCACATATTACACCTAGCTTTTTAAAAAAAGCTTGACTAAAACCCATTTATAATAGTTAAATGCTGGACAGGGATCCTGTGTGAGTGAACGCAAGCTACAAGAAGATGTGCTTATTCTAGATGGCTGTTTTGTCTGTCAAGGATTCACTTTAGATAGCATGTTGTGAGACAAAGCATACCCACCTAGCTTTAATATTTTCATTATGGTGGCAGGGTGCGACTTTGTGGCCCATCATATCCACTAAGTCAGGCCTGATGCTCTGGTAGTACATACTGACTTTGGACTATTAAAATTTCACTGCCTGAAAAAAACCTTTAAAATTTCACAGTGTTTGGCCCGCTAAATACTATTGCTAATCATTTAACTGATTCAGTGGATAACAATTAAGGGGAAATGCTGCCAACTGGCAAAGTAACCAGATTTTGTTGTCCGTTTACAGGCAACACTCCGCACCGCCTCTGATATTTACTACAGACATGAAAGATGGTCTTGTGATTAAGACCGGAGATTGGGATCCTGGAGCAATAGTTAGAAGTTCTCTCTCTGTCACCAATGTGTGTGATTTTAAGCACATACCTGGGATTCCTCCCACCTATGCCCTGTTTATGAACTGGGGATAATACTCAAGTATTTTGGTTAGGCCTCCTATTTAGACTGTTGTGGGGATGATCACTTGTGTTTTTGCAGGAAGAGCGGAATCTCTGTCAATGCCTCTGGGTACTACTTTGTTTGAACAGCAGATTGTCTTGATGCAAGGAACATCCCCAAGCCATTACTCTGCAGCCTTTATCTTCCTGTTACATTTTTTTAATTCTTCCTATATTGCACAGATTAAGAAAGTTCAAGACTCTTAACCAAAGAGCTACTAATATTTAGCAGGTTATCACCAGTGCAAAGAATTTATGCAACATGAAATTCAGGGGGTCACTTAGCTTCTATGTTGAAGGGATCCATGCCATTCAGTGAGAAATTAATAATCCTTGCATCTTTTAAATTAATGCAACAGGACAGTCATCAATTGTTCATGTTTTCTCTACCTGCTAAATGGAATACATTATAGCAGTATTTGAAAGTCCTAACTCCACTGATTAGATTTTACCTACTTAACGTTCGAGGACATGGTACTAGTAATGTAAGTGTAGGATACTAGCAAGTTTTGTTTGGAGATCTTGTAAAACCGGGGGTTTCCAACCATTTTGGAGCAACTGAATCAGCATTCCTAGGCTAGAAAAGTCATACCATCCGATTTGTTGGGAATTGGATATGCTGATCAGCATAAGCCAATGTCTTTTCCAGTGAAGAGGTACTCTTGACCTAATCTTTTAAAAAAAACAGTTTTTGATCTCTCTCTTTATTCTCCCCTTCTCTGATCATTACTTTGATTCATTCCACATCTCCCACTACCCTCCCTCTATCAACTCTCAAGATTTTAATGAAAGCAGCAGTCAGAGCTTGTGGAGGGGGTCTGCGGCTGCTGAGTGGCACTAGCTGCAGCGCACCCACGAACGTGGAATGGGGAGGGATTCTAATGGGCGGCTCCCAGGGCAGTCCTCAGGTACTCCCACCACCACGAACCGACCCTGCAAACCCAAACTGACCCTTCCACCACAAACCAACCTGAACTCACATGGGCAACCATTCCCCCTTCCCAGAAACACACCCCACTCCAAGTCCCGCCCAACTGCTCGCCCTCTGCCATGACACACAGCTGCAGACACCATGGAAACAAGAAGCTGCTGCAGCAGCCAGTAGCCCCTTCCTGCCCAGGAGCTGGTACAGCTGCTATAGCTGTTCCCAGGCAACAATGCTTTATGCCTTCTTGCTTCTCAACTACTGCTTCCTTCGTTGTTGCCCCCTTCCCACTGCATATTGACCTCTCCTACCTTCAAGCACATCCCATCTCTTATCCAAAAAGTCCTGAAGATCAACCAATTCTCAACCCCTCTACCGCTTGCAACTATTGCCCAACCTCACACCTCCTTTTTGCTTCCAATTTCCTTGAATGAGCTGCCTACACTCACTGACTTTACTTCTTCCTCAACTCCCTTCAATCTGAGAACTCACTTGCCATAACCTCCAACAACTTCCTCATAGCCAAGCTGATGGGGCTTCTATTCTCTTTTTGTACTGTTTGACCTCTCTTGTCTTTGACACTGTTGGTCACTCCTTCCCTCTTTGATTCTTTTCACTCCTACAGTTTCCATGGCTCAGTTCTCAACTGGTTCTCTTCCTCTAACTGCTCCTTAAAATGTTTCTCTTGCTGGCACCTCCTCGACCTCCCTTCCCCTCTTGGTCAGAGTTCCCCACTCTGTCCTGGGCCCTCTTTTCTCCCGTTACACTCACATCCTTGGGTAAACTCACTAAATCTGATAGCTTCCATGCCACCCGTAAGCGGATGGTATCTGATGTTTGGGAATGGTATAAGCCCACAGGGTAAATGGGATAACCCAAAAGACAACAGCACCAGAGAACCCAGTTATTTGGATTTTAAACTGGAACTTGGAGACTCTGTTTGCCAACAGGAAGCTTACTCATGCTTGCAGCTTCAGCACCTGCCAAAGAATGCTGGAGGAAGTTTAAAAAGGATTGCTCTGAAGACGACCATCTTTTAAAAGAGAAGCAGCTGAAAAATAGCTATGGAGATGGTCAGTTGAAAGGTTAACAGGCTCTGTGGGAAGCTGACATCTGAAGCGATTTGGGGGTCCAACACAAGGGTTGTAGCACTGAAACAGCAGGAATAGGCTGGACAGTTCAGAACAGTGTGGATTGTAGACAGATAGCCAAAAGAGAAACTCAAGAGGAAATTCATGGAGCCAATTTTGCTTGAGGGATTCAAAGAGATACCGCAACAGCTGGCTTTGTGAACATCTGAAACTGGTTGCCAGAAGAGCTTGACATTATAAGAACTGGAAGACTGAGTTTATCATTTAACCTGTTACCACTCACAGATGGAGAAACCCTTAAGAGGTCTCTAAAGCTAGCCTGTGTAAATAAATCAGCAGTTTGTATCTAAATATTAGTAAAGCAATTTCTAATTTGTTTGTGAAACATCATTGATGTCTAGCCTCCTTTGTGAAGGACCTCAGGTCAATTGCAAGGCCGTCCTGTCACAATACCCAACTCAATCTTTCCATCCTTATCCTCTCTCCCTCCATCCAGTCTTGTATCATTATCTCCAACATTTCCACTTGGATGTGGAACTCACCAGCAACTCATATCAAAAACTTAAACATGCCCAAGATTAAATGTCCTTCCTCTTCACACTATTCAGCCTGTCACCCAGGTATGTGGTATTTATCTCCGATTCCTCCCTTACTCTTCATTCAGTCTGTTGACAAGGGGTGTTTCTCCCTGCATAACATCACTGCAATTTGATCCTTCTTTACTGCTAAAAGACTCTAGTCATTTCTCACCCGACTACTGCAGCCTTCCTAATGGCCTTCCCTGCTCTCACCTTGATCCTGTCACTTCAGTTCAACACTGGACTATCAAGAGAATCCATCTTACCCCCTGCTTTGATCATGTTCAACCCCTTCTCTCATTCTTGCACTGTCTCGCTTCCTTTGCATCCAGCATACATTAAGGTTTTGTTTTTTTACCAACTCCCAACAGACTAGAACTTGCCATGCAATGCTGATGGGTGATCTGGCCTTAAATAGCCAACCAGCCTCAAATAGCCTCCAAATTGGATTGCAGCATTGCTGTTTGCACCGAAGGCCTAAAGCTATTAACCCTCAAGAAGATATGACTTATACAACACAATAGCATGCCTCCCCAAAGCTTGTGTGGTTGCTGAACATGTCTTGTTTGCTAGGTGACTGGGGTGGCCTTCACCATCAATTCCTATAGAGATTATTTTCTTCATAAACAAAAATTTTTTACTCCTAGATTTCAGGTAACCTAACAGATCATCATTTTGAATTGTGACAGACACATCCAGCATTTGTGCTGCTGCTTAGGGCTTTTGCCAAACAGCACTAAGAGTTGGTCAAATAAATACAACACTATTTTGTTAAGAATCAAATATGTGACCTGAACAGACACTGAAGTCACATTCAACTTTGATTTAAATAAAAGTAATACTCTTTGGGACCATTCACAATGCAGCTGTAAGTAAAAGTAGTTACTTCACAAACTCCCCCAAAGGTCACGGCAAATAACATTAGAATAAAGTATTTTCACTATGGCTACTTCAAAGGAAAAAGCAAAAGAGTACATACTACTACTCTTGATTAACTTCCATTTGAAGCTTGTGACATGAGAACGGTTCGGGAGTACAGGAGATTTAAGGCTTAGCTACTACAAAGTATGTTTTTGGGAATGCGAGATTATTCAGAGAAAAAAAAACCCTAGATGTCGCCAAGGGCAGCCTCTTCATAGAATGGCACATCCAAAAGGGCTGTGAGAAGTTGCACACATGGACAGGAATCCACAAACCACTTATTCCAATGTAGTCCCACTGAAGCACATAGGATGGTTTGTAGATCACCACTACTGTGTTAGGGATGCAAATTAAGGGTGGTGTTTGTTTGGGGGTGGGGAAGGAAAAGGAAGGGAGAACACAGCAGAGCCCTCAAGTACTATTACAACATTCAGATTTTGTACAAGGGGTTTAAAGATCCTGAGTAACTTTCAAGGCAAGGACTCTTCCCTGGCAACAGGCCATGCATGCCCCAAGGATGACATACACATTAACCTCTGCCCACGATGACTGCACCACTAGCAGCAACCTGAGGCTAGGGCAGAGCTGGCCTCACCTCACTGCAGTGCATTGCCAAGCCAAACATTGGGGAAACGGGGACAGCAGAGCTGCCAGACAAATCTCAGCATTAAGACAATAGGGACATGTGGCTTTCCGAGACCCGGTTGCCCAGACAACACTGGTTCTGAAATAAGGGGCTTCCCCTTAGGCAAGGCAGTTCCCTTAAGTTAAAGCAACATCTGAGCAGCTTCAGGAGAGCAACCACCACCCGGAAACCGCTGCTGAGATTGGGGAAGCGGTGCAAAGTATCCCATGGCTGCCCCACCCCGCTTACACCCCCACCCCGCCCCCCGGGGGAGGGGGGCTCGTTCGCCCTCTCTCACCGTTGTGGTCATAGACGCTGATGTAGGAGATCCCCACCGCCATGCACCATACCACCAGGCTGGCCATGTCCGCGTAGCTAGTCTCCTCCTCGGTCACCAGCAGCCCCACATGCACCGGTAGCTTCTCCAGGGAGCGCCCATCCGCCCGCCAGCGCCCCCGCCCGCCATTTACCCGCCGCCCAACCACTGCCGGCTTGTGGAAGGCGAAGGCTCCCGCGGCTGGCGCCAGGAACGCGCAGGAAGCAGCGGCGGAGGCCGCGCGTCGCCTCCAGCGCCAGAGCCACGAGCGGGGTCCGCCGCCACCTAACCGGCCACGGAGCCAAGCGAAGAGGGCGCGCTGCAGGCAGAGGAGCGCGTACAGCAGGCGCCACACCACCTCGCACGCGCCGCTCATGGAGAGGCAGGGGCGCGAGGCGGCACCAGCTGAGGGAGGAGAGGCGCGAGGCGGGAAGGGCGGCCGCGAGGAACCCTCAACAGCAGCGCGCGCCACGCACCATCCTCCCAACCCTACTCCCTTCTCACTGACAGCACTTCACCCGCCCGGCAACCACCACTCGTACCGCCATCTTCCTCCTTCCCCTGCCCTTTCACCCGTGCCCTACGCGGTAGCTCCCATTGGCTGACAACCCAGACTCGTCGTCATTTCCGGGTTGATGGAGCGAATGACGTGGCCCACAAGGAAAAAGGCGGCTCTTGGGCCTCCGAATCGGAAGCCAGAGCGGTGCGCGCGTGCAGCTTCCCTTAGGCGAGGAGACAGTGATTCAAGTGCTTTCCGCAGCGCATGCGTGCGGTAAAAGACCGGCTACCACAGCGACTCCTAGCAGCAGCCGGAGGGCTGGCTTAGTCAGTTCCATTGACTTAAATGGCAGAAGGTCTACTGTCGGTGATCACAGGCATGACGCTAACTCCACTTTAACACCGTTTTAACATTTCTTATGCATGTTGCAGGGCGGTATTGGTGTCCTATGCAGCCCTGCAACATGCATAGGAAATGTTAAAAGTGGAGGTAGCGTCATGTGTTTTCACTGTCTCAAAAGGCCCAGCTTCAGATGTCACAGTGGCAGCCCTGCTTGGGAAAAAGCTAGAGAGGAGCCAGGAATTCACCTCAAAAACGCTCGCAATCCTTATTCAGCCACAGCATTAGCTTACCAACGCTAACAACAGAGTGCCGTTTATTTTCCTTACGGGTTGTGTGTCCTGTGGGTGCCCGCTGCCGAGGACACGCAGGGTTGGGACCACACGTACATTATATTTTAAAGCTTTTCTTTGCTAGCAGGAAGGGTAGAAACTTACAACCACAATTTATTATTATTATTATTATTATTATTATTAACAAACATTTATATAGCGCAAGCAGTGTACCTGGCACTTTACAAAGTAATAAAATAGACACGGTCCCTGCCCCTAGGGCTTACAATCTGAGAGACAGGAGCTGGGGGAGAGACTTAGGAAGGGGAACAGAGGGAGAGACAAGAGGTCTAACATTCATGAAGATGCGAGGTCTCAAGTGCACGTACTTGGCTTGGTTAAGTGTTGCACCAGCACAAGGCTTGTTCAAGTGAATGGGGCTTGCTCTACTACAGCACTTTGGGGAGGATAAGTTGCTGCCTTAAAAGGAAAAAAAAAAAGGGGGGGGGGGAGGAAAGAAACAACCTGAGCATCTCATCGTCGTATCGTGTCTGTACTTTAAACTTAAAGAAACCTCTAAAATGGCTAGACTTTATAATAAACCTGAGAGTTGGTTGTCCTCAGAATTTTCTCTAACTATGGGATTGGGATTCATCCTCATTGACACCTGCTGCACTTCCAAACGCAGCCATGAAATTTGGGTTTCTCTGCATGTGATCTTACACACTTATGCAGCCACGATCTCTCTGCCCTCTCTGCAATAGTGTGTGTGCACTAGTCTAAACACACAAAGTTAGACTCGTACGTACAAACCCTTTGCCATCTTTAATTTGGGGTGTCCGATTATAGAAAAGTTATTTGGGTAGGCTCATTTCTGTATCTAACAGGAACACTAGAATCCTATAACCAATTTCATAAAATGAACACACACCTGCTTTTGAGTTAAAGAAAGCTTTATAAGAGAGTAAGATTAGGTAAACAAGGAAAATTGGTTCAGAGTTACATTGCTACAGAAAAAAGAATAAAAACCATACAAACTACATTAACTTGAAATGTCCCTGCAATATAGTTCAGTTTCTTGTACAGCTCTCTAGGTTGGAGCTGGGTTTCCCTCATGAAGATGGTACCAGAGTTCACTGTTTAACTCTTGACTTTATAACCTTAAAGTTCTTTGATCCATTACAGTATTAATTCCATTTATTATTTATTTGATCCCTAGTTCCTGTTGGCTGCTAAAATCATCCTGCTAGAAGGCATGGAATGCCTAGTACAGTTCTTAGCAGGTTGTTTTACAAACCCCTACCTTGGGTTAGAACCCCTACCTCTGGTCTTCCTGGGTTAGAATCATAGAATTGAAGGGTGTTTTTAGACGTGACAGGCTAGTCACCCATCACCCCACCTCACCTTGGGGTGGGGTAAGCCTCGTAGCCAAACAAACGTTCAAGTGGCTGGGGGTGGGAAGAGGGCGGGGGACATGCAGACTTGGGTTCCACGCTCCTCTCTGATGGATGAGTGCAGCGGCCTATGAGGCCGCCATGCCTGCAACCACTCCAGCCAGGGTTAGGTGGCGTGGGCCATCAGATGTGATGGCTCGCTGTACCACGGTCCGGGGTCGCATACCCTGGACCGTGGCAGGACTTACCATGGGATGTGCGCTAACCAGTAGGCAAGCACGCATCCCATGGTAGCCCTGCCACGGTCCCTCTTTGATAACGGCTGCGCCTGGCCTGTGGTGAACATCTGGCGGGGCCGGATCAGATGTGACACCCCTGCCCACTGTCACGCTGTTGTAAGCGTGACCACGGGCCGGAGTGTCACATCTGAAAACACCCTCAGAGTTGGAAGTAACCTTAGAGGTCATCCAGTCCAACCTCCTGCTCAGTGCAGGAAATCCACACCTACAGCATCCCTGACAGATGGACGTTCAGCCTGTGTTTGAAAACCTCCAGCAAAGGAGAATCTGCCCTAGGCAGTCTGTGCCACTGTTGAACAGCTCTTACCGTTAGGAAGTTCTTCCTAATGTTATAGCTGAAATCTGCTTTTTTGTAATTTGAGCCCATTGGTTCCAGTCCTGCCCCCAGGAGTAACAGAGAACATTAGCTCCCATTGTTTTAGCTCCCATTATTTCATAGGCTAAATTGTGGATTCACCTGAACTTACTCTGTCTGGCTTCCAAACTGTCCATGTCATTCATATTCTAAGCATGTAAAGCAATGTTTCATAGCCTGTATATAATTGGTATATTATATAGCTTGTATATAACTGGTCTATCATTTCCTTATATCATTGTACACCATGTTTCAGAAAGGCCAAAATGAGGCCCAGTAAGACTGATCTACAAAAATGCAGATTGGAATTACAGGAATATTGCTTTATATGTAACACAGGACATATTTCTGATAATCATATGCTTGTGATATTGCATAATGCATAAACTACTGCTACACCTCTCTTACCAAATTTGCAAACCTGCTCCCACAAGTCCAGCATTTTAGTTCTTTCCCAAAACCCAACACTTTCAATATGATCTTCAGGACACTTAATGCCATCATGAATCCCATCTGCTTCAGTGGGATCACACCAGCTAAGTGTTAGCACAGACACAATGCCCTGAGTATTGCATTGTTGGGGGAGGGGCATGTAGAAACAGATGTGTGGGTGGCGTGGTAACTCTGGCCTGGGAAACTGCAGCAACACCAGGTCGGGGAGGGGCACTGAACTGACATGCCTGTGGCCGGAGAGCTGTACCACCACTCACATGCCCCTGGTAGGGAGCTCAACAAACATGTGGGCGGCTGGACCTGCCTCTGCTTCGAGCCCCTCACTACGACAGGCAGCCATGAGACTGGGATGGTAGGGCCAAACAAACGTGTTGGCCTGTGTGGGTGGCCCTTGGCGATTTGCCGAGGACGCAGCCTGGGCTAGCCACCTACCTACCCCGGGGCAGTCCTGGGCCAGCATCTGGTGGTGTGGCACCACACGTGGGTGAATCCCAGGCCATAGAGGTCCAACCCAGGCTTGTGACACATTTGTTTTTACCCAGGGTTAGAGTGAGTTTAGAACTACCAAAAATTCTAAATAGAAAAATTTATCTTTTAAATATTTTTGTATTTTTATTGTTTGTTTGTTTTGCTTTAATGCATGAAATCCAGACCTTCGTATTTGGCTATTTATTACCTTTTGTTTTGCAGTTAGAGCAGAACAAAAAGCTGCTGCCATGGCCCAGCATATCCACAGGTGTCTAACTCAGTCTGGTTATTTAGGGAAACTAAACTAATGTTCTAATCCTTGCATTTGGTTACAGATCGCCAGGGGGTGGGGGTGGGTACCTAGAAATATGAGGTTGTCTTGAAAGCAGAAGTTTAAAAAATATTATTTTGGGGTTAAGTCTCTTTATTGCCTTGTGGTGTGAGAGCCTGTAAATTACCTATCACTAAGATGATCAAATGTATGGCATGGTTTCCATACAAGAAACTCAGTATTTTAGTATTCGGTAAACCTAAAAAAGGTCAGTGTAGCAGGCATGGCCAAGAGGCAGATTGTGATCTTCCCGTGGATTTGCAGTAGATCACGGCCAGTCTCTTGGGAGGTGATCACCTCTGGGGAGCAAAACAGGCCCAGCACCCTGGGGAGTGTCTCCAAGAAGGAGATGGCCTAGGAAGGCTCCTCCAGTGTGGTAGCAAAGGTTCTTTAAAGTGGAGTGCTTTTTGCCGCTTCTGACCAGTTGCTGAGTGCCCTATAGCTGAGAGCCAGTGAAAGGAGCCTGGCTTAGAGATAGGGTGGCCAGATATGCAAATTTTAGACACTTATGAGAAATGCAGGTTACAGGGCAGTCCTGCAACCTGTATTTATCATAAGTGCCCTCTAAAATTTACATATCTTACCACCCTAAGCTTGGAGCAGCAGGAGAAGTCCTAGTAGATCACCTGTGGGGGACACCTGGATCAAGTTGATCATGTGCACCACAAGTCTGGCCACTCCAGCATTAACAGAATTCATCATTTCATATCATGCGTGAACCAATTAGTACATCATTAAAAATACACAAAAAGTTACATTTTGCCCTCATTTAATTAATACACAATTCAATTAAAGCAGGTAAAAATAATCTAGGGAGCACTGCAATTGTTTACCTAACCACTACAAATTGTATGCCTATATAACACCTACATCCATCCCTACCAAAAATATTCATTTGTCTGACTGACGATCTATTTTTAAAAGAGTTTTAAATATCCTATCAGGTTGAATCCTATTGATTCCAAAATAACCAGAGCGGTGGCTAGCTTTTGCTGGGCAGTAATGCGGATCAGACAGCAGGTGTTGTCCACTTCTTGCTTATGATTATGGAGGGACCCGAGGGATCCAACTTGGTTTTGTTTATATGATACTAGAAATTTTGTCACTATATTTGTATATTTTAGAGGCCGTGAGCTTTTCGGGACATTGCATATGTTTTTTGCCTCGGGGTATTTGCTCAGCTTCCGTTTTGTATATTTTTTAATGTATATTTGTTATGGCCTTTGGCTAAACAATAAAATGACTACTACTATCCTATCAGGGTAGTTAACTATGTAACTAATATGGCTTAATTAGCTGAGTATCTAATTAACAAGAACTCTGTTGACACTTTAGTAGTTAGAATAAACTGACTCCTGACAAAACAGACTTTATTATTGTGATTATTCAGTAACTGGCTGCCAATAGAGAAGAGTGCATAATGGAGACTCTTTTCTTTGGAAAGTAATTTGCTGGCATTATTGCTGCCCAGTTATCAACTGAAGTTTGTGAGCTGGCTTGAAAACTCCCAAACTGCTGTTTACAGTTCACTGGATTGCGGGCATATTTATTTCTGCTTGGTTTTCAAGTACTTTGAGGACTACTCAATAATATCTCCACGTGCATACACATCAAACTAGTATGAAGCCTTTTTGTTTGAAAGGTTCAAGTAGAATGTGAAAGGGCTCTTACCTTAACAAAATAATAGTTCTGCTCAATATAAAAAAATCAAACTAGACTCTGAAATTTGCCCTTTTCAGTTTTTGTTCCAATTGCAGATGTATTTACATGATATGTACCGTGTGGAAATTGTAACAACTTCCTCACATAGCTGTTGAATTAGGATTTGACTTCCAAGGACTTACAGAGCAGGTGGCTAAGCTAAATCACCTTTGAAGTCCCTTCTAAGCCTAAAATTCAATTTGCAGCATATCTGTGGGGAGTTAGCTGTTGAGTACTCCATGCTTCCAATGATGTTTGTCATCAATATACAGACATGAAAGAATGAATTTTACTCATTTAGGCAGCAATCTCAAAACTACTTACTCTGGGGCTGAAGCCCACAGAAACTACTCTGGAGTAAGTGGTTTGGGGATCGTGGCCTTTTGGCTACATTTTTGAAATCATTTACTCCAGAGTAATCCACTGGTGCTAAATTGAAGTGAACGAGGCTCACACTGAAGCAAAGGAGTGTGTGGTGTCTTGGATTAGTATTGTATACATACTAGATACAGACAATGGACACAATCCTGAAATCACTTGGACTACAGTCATTAAAAGGTGGAAAGCAGAGAATTGCCTCACCCCAATAATATCTCCAGCAAGCTAATGAGGAAATAAATGCTATTTGAGCTCTTTTCATATTACTCAGCTTAATTTTTTATTTTTTTTGTAATTTAAAATCTTTTCAAGGAATTTAGTGTTTTGCTTTGGTGCGAGTCCCATTTATTTCAATTTAGCACCAACACTAAATGTCTTGAGAATTGTGCTGCTTTTTGCTGCTTTTTGGCAACTTGGCCTGCATTGTGGTCAAGTGGCTGTTCATCTTCCACTTGACAAAGACTTGTCCTTTGTTTCCAGGCAGCCTGATTGTCAAAGCACTGCCAATGCAAGCCCTCTTAAACTGTGTGCTCAGAGGCAATCCTCTTCAGGGTGCAATCCTGTCTTCATTGAAGTCAGTGGAACAGCTCCTATTGAAGTCAGTGAATGAGGATTGCACCCTAAATGGGTGACAGTTGTCTTGGGATGTAATCATCTGACCTTAAAGTCAAAGGCAAACTCCCATTAACTTTAACGGTGTAAAATTGTGTCCTTTGCTTCAAAATGTAGTGTCAAAATGCAGTGTTTAACTGCTTACCTTTCTACAAGCATCTCATATGAAACGCCTAACCAGACATTTTTTAAAAAAAGGCTTCTTCCAACTTCCAGAGCACCTAACCCTTGCCAGCTCACAGTCTCCCCAACCCACTAAAAGTTGCAGTACAAAAATAAAGAGATGAAATTTCAGTGGTGGCCTAGCAAGATGTCCCTCTGCAGAGAGAATTACTGAATTAAATGTGGCAGTGGGAGATACAGCCTAAGGCTCTCTACAGTTACGCACTCAGTCTATTTCATAATCATAATAGTAATCATCCACATTTGCTCTCAAGCTGGAAAAGTCATCAGTGTTCATCTTTTTCCCAATTTCTTTGCCTTTTTCAGCAGACTGGAGGTGGTCTTCACACAGCTGTAGAAACTTTTTCGAAGACATCCAGCTTTCTCCCTGGCTTTCTGCTGGTACAGAACACAGTCCGCCTTTGACTTCTGTCCCTTTGGCCATCAGTACTCTTCTGGTTCCAAGAAGGTCACAAGTGCAATTCCAAGGGTTTCCATCCAGATATAGGTATCTGAGCCGGGGCAAAAATTCCAAGACACTGCAGTTCAAGGCAGATATATTATTATTCCGTAGATTTAAAACCTGGAGCTGCTTTAAGTTCTTCAGCTCTTGCTCTCCCACCTCTTGGATGTTGTTCCCTTTCAGATCCAACCTGGTTAGAGTATCTGGAAGTCTAAGCAAAAATAAAACCAATTGTGCACATGTTTCATTATAGAACCACAGCAGTAGCTCTATAGAGAAGGCATGTCAAATTATATTATTTTAAAATTAATTATTATAATTATAATAATTATTATTATAATTATTATTATATAGCATCTCCCTGCCATGGCACTTTGAGCACTTCACAAAGAACTAATTAACAACTTTTTAAATCCGCACAACAGTCCTGTGAGGTAGGCTAGAGTGAGAGAATAACATGACTGGCCCAAGGTCATCCAGTGAGTTTCTGGCTAAGGCAAGACTTGAATGATATGTCATAACAGTGTGAAAGTTAGCAGGAGGGATCACGTGGGTGATATGTACTGTCCAAAGTTGGAGAAACATTGGTTAAAAACAGCTGAGTTACAGCAGTTTGAAAATTCGAGGCACAAACAGAAAAATCGACCCTTATGTGACATTTTCGCCAGTGGGTAGCTAGTGCACTGAGCAGTAGGAAGTAAGTGATAGGTGTTCCAGACCTCAGCATATTCATCGTCTGTGTGAAAAGGGACTTTGATTGTGTGA
The DNA here is from genome assembly GCA_003113815.1 of Sphenodon punctatus. NCBI lineage: Eukaryota > Metazoa > Chordata > Lepidosauria > Sphenodontia > Sphenodontidae > Sphenodon > Sphenodon punctatus. The sequence goes on along the minus strand of QEPC01004333.1, from coordinate 939,057 downwards.
TATAGGAACAGCAAGCTGCCTCCTTCCTGCCCCTCAGCTGTCCCCCAACCCTTCCATGCTCCTATCCACATTCACATAATTCCTGCACACACCTAATGTGGGAATAGCAGAGGGAAGCTGCTGTTTCCAACTCTTTCATGCTCCTATTCAGCTGTGCACAATTTTTGCACGCAACACTACATCAAACTGACCTTCTCACATAACGGAACATTCACTGATCAGTGATACCAAGACTGACAGCAGGGAAGCCATTTTCTCACTTTTGCTCACTGTGTCTGTGTGAAAAGGGCCAAAGTTTATTCAGCGATTAGCCATAAGTTTAGGCACATGATACATCAAAAGTTGTAAGAGTAAAATAAATAAAAGCTATAAAATAGAATACATTAAATGAAATCGTCAAGTTTGAGTTTCTGTACAGCGTATCCATTCAGCCAGAAAGGCAAAAGTAGCCATAGATTTAACACAGAGCTCACATTCAGAAGCCAGCAGTAATTCAAGTTTACTTTCCATAGGAGGCAATGCTTTGCTCTCTAGGATCAGAGTAAGCCATTGAAGTCTAAACTCCTCATAATACCAACAATGGAACACATATTACAAGTCTTAACATCGACTGGTCTACAAGGACATTTACACTGTGGTATTTGATTATATCTTTCTTGTGTGACTGCAGAATCAAACAATTGAAATTGAAAAAATAGTATAAATTCTACAAAGGGAGGGATTTGACAATATCTGTAAGTATTTCTCAAACCTGAACAGATATTTTAAAGTAGAATACCAAGGGGCCACTTTCCAGGTTGCAACTATAGCCATATCTTCTTGGTGTGCGATATCTGTCAATCTTTGTTTGATCAAAGCATTACGATGCCTTGGAGTTTGTTTAACAAGAACTAAAAAGATAGCCCAGCCCTGGAGATCACATTATACACCTGAGAAATCCAAGTATACCTGCAACAACCTTTGTGTTCAATTTCCTCTAATAAGCATAAATACAATAAGCCTGTCTGGTTTGAAGTACAGAGTTTTTTGTCCAGTATTTCACCAATGCAATAGATGTCAAACACTGAATTGAGTTCATCCTTGTCTTAGCACGAAGGACTGCACCCAGCATGCTCTTTGGAATGAACTATTAACAGATGCCTAAGAAAAGTATTCTGGATAACTTCCAAGATGTTACCAGGCAAGGGAGGCATGATCGCCCTGCTGTTCCTATATGGTTAGATGTGTGCAGCAATTGTCCAGAGGTGTATTAGATGTGCAAGGGTTGGGAACAGCAGAAGAACGCCCTTTCCCTGTGCTGCTCCCATATAGTAATTTGTGTGCAAAAATTATGTACAGCTGGATAAGAGGGTATGATTAAAGCTGGAACATGAGGGAAAAAAATTGTTTCAGACCAGGTAGTGCAGCAGAAGAGGGGAGTCTGAGGAGGCATGAGGGCATCTCTGGCTCAGGTTGGTACTGCAGCAGGAATGGGAATTTAGTGCATTCCCATTTCAAAAACTAGGGAAATTCTAATATTAAAAAACCCTTCAGTTTAAGGGGGTGGGGAGAGTTAAGGCAAAAATTAACAAACTGAAAGACCAAGGCAAAGTGTGGGTGCATGGAGCCTAAATTATAAGTGAGCACAATATATAAAACTATATCTTTACTGCTTACATGGTGTGAGTTAAGGTGAATGCCTTAACTTGCGATTCCCGTGCTCTTTGGTGCTTGTTTGTAATATGTTCGCTTTAACTACCCCCTTAAACCTAAGGTTTTTTTTATCTAGGAACTGATCTTCATAAAGGTAACACTCAAAAGATCATGTAAACTGATGCTGACAACATACATGAGACACTGGGGAAAAAGAGATAGAATCTAAGACTCTTTGAACTCTGTGAATATACAAAATACATTTTGCCATTTACTTTGCATGGTTATTTTTGCTGATTCACTTAAAATGATCTGTTTTTATCCGTCTCCTGTGTCTAAAAACTGTTTAATAAAGAAGAAAGTTAATTTGGCATTAAACTCCCCAATTTTTAATTTAATCAATTTGAAGTTAATTCAAAAGTCAATTTAAAATTACAGCACACAAGCTGTTGAGGTTAAGAGTATTGTCACGAGATTTAAAGCAATTCTGCTGCAAATTATTTCCTTGGGAATTAGAAAGAGAATTAAAATAAATTATTTAGAACTGAACAGCAAGTTCCCTGGTACCAAAAGTTGATGGTACACTGTATGTGTCTGTAATAATTTAATCTATGATTGGGAATGACTGAGAGGATACCATTAGTATTTTTAGGTTCTGCCCTTTTAGTATATTTTTAGTATGTTTAGCACATTTTGGACAAATTTTTTAAGTGTGAGTATGTTTTCATTATGAATCGCTTATTGTGTTGTTGTAAGCCACCCTGAGCTGCTCTGTGAGCAGGAGGGTAGCGGGATAAAATAAATTTGAAATAAATAAATTAGTCTAGCCAGGTGTTGACATGTTTATTTCTGTGTCACTAAATCTTGCTACTATGGCTGTGCAAAACTCTTATTGATTCAAGTGAGAGTTTGGCATGAAAGACACTGGTAAAATTTTGCCTTTTATATTGATCCAGTATCCAGATGACCTTAAGGGAAACAGAACAGATTACAATCATGGGCTACCTACACTAGGGGAGGGAATCTTTAACATCCCTAGGGAAGAAAGGGGGAGGGAAGGTCCAGATCCATAATGCTAACTCCACTTTAACACCACTTTAACATTTCTTATACATGTTGCAGGGGAGGAGCAGGGGAGAACGGGCCACAAGCAAGAGGGAGTCGTTGCTGTTATCCACTCCAAGACAAGGTTGGGGACTCAGTGTAAATGCTTGCTGCATGGGGGAGAACCCCTCCTGCTGAAGTTTACTTTCTCTGTGTGAGTGGGGCTGGGTGATATGTGCTCTGGTCCCTGAAGAAACTGAATGACTGATTGGTGAGACCTGGGTTGTGCGGGACTTTGTATTATCATCAGCTGTGGCCAGAGGAAGCGGCCCTTTAAAAAACTGTTGCTGCCTACGGCAAGCGCCGTAGGAGCGCACCGTGGTCCACGCACCTAAGGGCTGCGCCCTTGTGCACATGGCCTTAGGCATGGGCCAGGGGCGCCAGGGGTTGCTGTGGTTTTGCTGGCCTAAATTCCTGTAACATGGCTACCAATAAGAGACCTCGGGCGGAAACCACAGATATATCTCCACCAGTCCCTGTGCTGGCCAAGCAAAGGAAGATAGATGGTTTCCTTCGCCAAGCCTCTGTGAGTGGCTATGGGAATGACAACCAGCACCAGGTTCCCTTTACTAGAGACTGTTACCCACCGCCTAAATCCTCGCAAGCTTTAGAGATATCCTCGTCTAATGAGCACTTGGTGGAGCTTCCCCCAGCTACTGACCCCCATAATTTGAGCCTTAAGGCTGTGAGCATTGCGGTGGGTACAGGCGCGGCTCCTCCTGCAGGGAGTTATGGGCGTTGCCCCCCAAAGCCCTGCAGGGGGACCGCTGCGGCTTTAAGTTTTTTTAAAAAAAAACAAAAAACCACGCTGCCGTTTATGACAGCTACAGCAGCCTCTGAGCTGCTGCCGAGGCTGCTGTAGCTGTCACTGAACCTGTTCTCCGTTCGGGGACCCACCCACTCCACTGGGAGAGGGAGTGGGGTCCCCGAAGGGACAAAAAGGTTCAGCAGTTCAGCCGCCCAAGCGTTTTCCTATTGGAAAACGCGATTGGGGCGGCTGAGCTCCTCTGTCCACAGCACGTATGGGACGTGCTGTGGAGGGAGGGGCTGAGCCTTCCATTGCGCTCAATGGGCGCAATGGAAGATCTCGCCAGGGCGGTTGGGCTGACAGCCCTGGTGAGATAGCTTGGTCGGGGGACTGGGTAGGGAGCAGCGCGCGTGCGCGTGCTCCTCCCCGCTCAGTCTGAAAGGCAAGCACCACGCGCCTTCTTTAGTTCCCCGCGCTTCTGCTTCCCCCTGCGCTGCTGGGGGGGGAGCGGCAAGGCAGCAGCATGCTCTCAAGCCTTGAAGAGCATGCTGCTGCCTTGC
>QEPC01004333.1:874477-921187 GCA_003113815.1 Sphenodon punctatus | reverse complement strand
GTGTGTGTGCCCGGGCGTGTGATTGTGCTGTGTGTTCCACTGTGGGCCCGCTGTCTGTGTGCTTGTTGTGTGTGGTACCTGTCCGACTCTTCTCCATCTCCCCCCTCCCTTCCCATTTCCCTTGTGTGGGCGTTCCCTTGTGTGCCTTTTGGCTTCGTTTGCCCTCAGGCGGCCATGTCTGTATCCCGCCCCTGCCCGGTGGTTTCTGGGTGTTTTGACCGCGGCTGGGAATCAGTGTCACGTCTGTTGCTCTGCCCTGGCCCGTGATCTGCCAGCCCGATTCCCTGCCGTGGTCCCAGTCCCGTCACGTCTGTTCGGGGCTTTTATTCGCCCCGGGGGGTGGTTGTTCGGTTCACCCCCGCCGGGAATCCACAGTGGTGAACCGGGCGCCCGTCATGTCTGAAATCACCCTGAGTGTTGTGGCATTATGGTGCTCCACAGGGATAAGGAGTCAGGACACCGCTATACATTTCACCACAGGGTGTCTGAGTTTCAGGTTCACAATCCTCATTCACAGTCCTGTTGCCAGAGATCTCTGATTTTGCATTCCCCAGTCCTTGGTGGGCATCCTCTGGCATTCACCTGGGAACTTCAGCCCTGCCCTCTTGCAGTTTGGGCCTTTCCCTTCTGAGGGAGGGCTTCTGGTTAGCCTTGACTGGGTTTAATTGGGCTGGTGCCCCTAGTGGCTTGCTAGCCCATGAGCTAATCCTGTTAAGTGGGGTGCCGGCAGAATTTAGAGGGCAGGTATGGGGCTACGTTGGAAAGAAGTGGGACAGCCCCTTTCCCTGTCCCCTTTCCGATGTGGCTGCACCCCTTTCCTAGCATTGTGCTGTCATGGCACTCGGAAATGGGTATGGCTATGTCAGAAGGGGGTAGAAGAAGCCCTTTTCCCCATCCATTTCCAATGGGGCCCTTTCCCCTCTACCATCAGAAGGACTCAGAAGGGGCAGGGCTAGGCAGGAGCCAAAGGGATACAACCACACCACATTGGTCCTTTTCCTCCTGGCACCCAGGCCCGCCAGGACTTACCATGGGCCCAAGGCTTAATTTGTGCCAGACTTTGTCAAGAGTCAGTCCCAGCATCCTTTTTCATGCCCAAACAGCCCTGGCACTTCTGTCCCCATCCCACCACTGCTAGTACTCTGCAAGACCTCACCCTGGGCTGGATACAGCTCGATGGGGGGCAGGCAGGACTGGAGGCTGCTAGTGTTGCTACCACTCATCAGATGTGTGGTGGCAAAACACCCCCTGAGCTAAACAGCTGATGGGTGGCAAGTGGCAACAGCAGCATCTTCCCCACCACCCACAGCAGCACCTGCCTCAGTTTCTCTCCTTGGCAGGACTGAGGTTGGGGCTACTGTGGATGGGCAGGGAGGGTACTGCTACTGCCATCCATCAGCTGTGTCTGTCAGTGTTTTGGCTGCTGAAGTGTTGGGACTTAGCAGGGCAGCTCTACCGGCTCCTCTGAATACTTCCCATACATCTGGGATCTAGGGGCTGGACTTACGTGACAGGCTTGAGCTCTGGCATCCATCCATCCCCCATCCCCTCCCCCCCAAAGCTGCACAGGCCAGCCTACCACAGGCACAAAGTAAAATTAAGTACTAATATATTTCTGCCCCTTCCCCTTCTCTGTATTTTATAGGCTTTCCATAGCATTTAGGTTTTTTTTTACTATAGAGTTAAAAATAAGAGACCTTAATGAATCTTTAAAATCTATATTGTTAAAAAGCTAATAGAAAAGCTTTCCTTCTTGCTAAACCTCTCACTTTATAGGTTGCAAAATATAATATAGATTAAACAATACTGAATACACAGAAGGGCATGAGTCTCCATCCATTAAAATCAATGGCTCAGCTCCCATTTGTTTTACTGACTAGAGGCTCGCACCCTGGCAATACTACAAAGCATTAAACACACCTATCAAGCTAGAGTAAAGTCTTGTATAAATTTATATGCCACTAAATCACTAACTGTTTATAAAGCCTATACCAAATGGATTCCAGGAGCCTGATCCTAAAGGAAATACATCACAACGTGGTTTCACTGGGTTATTAACTTTGTCCACTTAAACATGTCCACAAAATATAAAATAAAATCCAATAACTGAGTTGTTTATCTGCAATTGCATTACTGTGGGAGTAATCCTCGGTCATTAAGTCTGTGCATATTTTGGAGGTGGTGTAAGACCTTTCTTTTTAGTAAAGATTTTTTTGTGAGCTGCCCTGAGCCTTCAAGGGAAGGGCGGGGTAAAATGTTAATCAAATAAATAAATATAATTTAATGGGAGTTTTGCCACTGACTTTAATGCGTATAGGACTGTACTCTATATTTAATAATAGTATCTAATTATATGGTTATCTGGAATGTAGAAATTGTTATACTGGATCAGAACAGTGAACCGTCTAATCTAAAACCCCATTCCTGGTATTGGTGAATACTGCATATTTGTGGAGAATGTGCAAGAGCATCATAATAGGCAGTTAAGAACACAAGAAGTAACATATTGGGTCAGACCAATGGTCCATCTAGCACAACCATCTGTCTTTGACAGTGACCAGAGTTATTAAGTTATAAATAAAAAAGTCTTCCTTATTCCGTTAGTTCAAGTTTGGCTTATGACCTGAAACATGTGGGGTTTATAACTCTTTAAACCTTTAGTGTGTATATTTTTGTAAAAAAAATAAATTTTAAAAAGAAATGAAATAAATAATGAAACTGCATATTTGATTATCCATATGGATGTCCCACGTCTCATTCTGCTCAGCTCTGGGTCTGTGATCTCATGGTAATGGGTTGCACAGCCTAATTAGAAGCTGCTTAAAAACATATTTTTTTATCAGTTTTAAATTGGACACCTTTCAGTTTTGTGGATCATAAGAGAGTCAAAAACGTCATTGGTTTATGTACATCATGAGTGTGATCCTACAGTCAATAGTCATCATTGCTAGCACTTTGTGCTAATGCAAGTTCCATTGAACTGAATGGGACTCGTGGGTGCACGGGCTCATGCCAGTGACAAGTGGCTGCAGGACCACACTGCTTGTCAGTCCTTCTACTGTGTGCCTTGAAATGCAAGTTGAAATGTATACTTGAAATGTGAGCCACCCTGAGCCAAAGGGAAATAGTGGGATACAAATTGAAATAAAATAAATCTCTCTTTCTTGAGCTTATTTCCTCTCTAAATAGCTTCAGCCTTTTCCATCTCTCTACAGCTGCCTTCAAATTCACCTTACATTTCACATACCTTAATGGGACAGAAATCAGCATGTTTTGCTCCAGCGCCAGGTTAGATAGCTGTTCACAACTCTGAAGAGCCCTGGCCTCGAACATGCTAATAATGTTGTTGTCGAGAAACAAATGTTTGAGGTCTCGTAGATCCTGGAAGTCCTGTGCTTTAATTCTCTGAATCAGATTATTGCTGCAGTCGAGTTTTTGTAGCTTGTCTGGGAGTCTGAGTGGAATGGTTTGGAGCTGGTTCCTGGAGAGTTCCAGCCTAGTTAGATTGGGAAGAAACTGGGCACCATCAATTGATAAAAGATGATTTTAAGAGAGGAAAAGCTCAGACAGGTTCTCCAGGTGTTTCACATCTTGAAATCTTATCATTTTGAGTTGGTTTCTCTCTAGCTTTAATGATAGCAAGGACTTGGGGAGATCAAGAGGGACCTTAGTCAGAAAGTTGCCATTTAAATTGAGAAGCTGTAAATTCTGTAGAGGTGCAAATAAGTTGGCTGAGAAAGAATGCAGTTTATTATTCTCCATGCTCATATACTTCAATTTGAAAAGTTTAAGTGACCCAGAAACAGATTCCATATTGTTACCATCCAAGGTTAGACTTTGTAAATTGCAGAGGGAATAAAGTATGCTAAAAGAGAGAGCCAAAATCATGTTATTTTGGACATCAAGCACCCGCAAATTCTTTAAACCGTCAAAATCAGAATCAAGCAGAATACTTAGCGAGTTATCGCCAAGTTTTAATACTTCAAGGCTTGGTGGGAGGGAAGTGGGTATGTGCTTTATTTTGTTTTTCCATAGTTCCAGGGTCTTCAATTTATCCAGAGATTTGAAAGTGTTAATCTCCACTGATTCTGTTCCACTACAAGCCAGGATGAGCTCTTCAAGACCAGACATTCTGCTGAAGTCAGAGATCTAAAATAAAAGAAGCAAGGTTAATTTGGTCATGGGTGCAGCCACACGAGATAGGGCTGGCCCGATCCCCCACCTACCCCAGGGCGGGCAATTGCAGCCGCCACACCTTTGGGCAGGCGGGGACAGCAGGCCACATGTTCTGCCCTCTACAGGGAACCCGGGCAGGCGGGCCACTGTTACTCAGAGGTCACTCACACCATGGCTACTTGGGAGGCGGCCCCTTAATTCCTTCCACGGTGGATGCAGCGTCTAGCAGCCACCTGCCTGTCCTGCGGGGTGGGGTCAGGGTAAACATTTGGTGACCACTGGCTATATGCTGTGCTTCATCGCAGGGTAAGGCTGCCAGATGTGTGGTCATGCTGGGTTATTATTATTATTATTATTATTAACAAACATTTATATAGCGCCAGCAGTGTACCTGGCACTTTACAAAGTAATAAAATAGACACGGTCCCTGCCCCTAGGGCTTACAATCTGAGAGACAGGAGCTGGGGGAGAGACTTAGGAAGGGGAACAGAGGGAGAGACAAGGGGTCTAACATTCATGAAGATGCGAGGTCTCAAGTGCACGTACTTGGCTTGGTTACGATGAGAATGACAGCAGGCAGGTCCATGTTGCAAGGATAAGGGTAAACCGATCGTAGGTATAGGAATAGTGGCTCAGCAGGATAAAGAGTCAGACAGAGCAGAGCGAAAGAGGTGAGTTTTAAGGAGAGATTTGAAGGTATGAAGGGAGGGGGCAAGGCGGATGTGGACAGGGAGGGAGTTCCAGGCATGGGGGGCAGCAAGTGAGAAGGGACGAAGGCGCTTAGGGGAGCAGGGAAGGCGTGGAAGGGTGAGAGAAGGGACAGAGGAGGAGCGAAGTGCACGGGCTGGAGTATGGAGGGCGATAAGTGCAGAGAGGTAGGGGGGAGCAAGGTTGTGAAGAGCTTTATAGGTGAAGACTAGGAGCTTGTGCAGGATTCGTTCAGGAAGGGGAAGCCAGTGAAGCGAAGAGAGGAGGGGCTGCACATGGTCGAAGCGACTGGCGAGGTAGATGACCCTGGCAGCAGAGTTTTGGACAGAGATGAGGGGAGAAATTTCACTGGGGACTCAGAAGACATCCTATGCTTGTCCCTGCCACAGACCAGTTGTATAACCTTGTGTAAGTTACTTCACTTTCCTGTGCCTGTTTCCCCATACTCCTTTTACCTGCCTTCATATAGATTGCAAACCCATTAGAGCAGGAACTGTCTCTTAAGGTGTAATTCCTCATCAGTTGAGCAATGGGGCTAACAGCAGTAGTTTAAGTCCCATTCTCGTCAAGAAGGATAAGTGCTAGCACTGGGTCTGAACAGCTAGAGGATCACACTGCCCATGTTTGTCTTAACAGTGCCCCAACCACAATAGGGTCCTCCTGATATCAGCAAGGGCCTCTAGGTAGTAAGTTAAAATACATTTATATTATATTATATTACTTATATTATGAAAAATAATTTTTAAATAATTGTGACCCTTCAAAGAGGATATAAAAAGCAGTTTTGAAAGAGGAAGCTAACACCATGACCCTCTAAACACACACATTTATTCCTAATTTTATTTGAATCAGTAGTCCGAATAGGACTACTCATGTACATAAAGCTGAACAAGTGCTTAAGTGTTTGCAGAACTAGGCCACTTTACCACATTTGTCACATGGAAAGAATTGTGAAAACCCTTATTTAGAACCTCATGTTAAGGAGCCTGGATAAATTACGAATAGAATAAGGAAGGATGCTTCTTTCATAAAGGGCAAAACCGATAAGGGTGCTTATTTGTTTCCATTACAAGGCCAATAACCAAAATAAAGCATTCAGTTCATTTAATTCTATTAAAAATGGCAAATTGTATTAGCCAAAGGCCACACGTTCAATTTATTTTAAGTGGTTAAGAATAACATTGACAATGCGTGTTTTCAGATGGGCAGCAGCCCCGCTCCTGCTGTGCTGCACCCTTGGGTGGCCCGTTTAGTCTAAAGATGGGTTGCCAGATGTGCAGGTAGAGCAGAGGTGGAGCAGGCTGTCCCTGCTCCGGGGCAGCCCTGCCAGTGGCGCTCCAGAATACCCTGGAGTGCCGCCAGCAGAGCGGGCTGGCCAAAGCTGGGACATCGGTCCAAGACAGAGCTGTGGTCTGTCTGGTGGGGAGACAGCTGCTGCGGCTCTGCTCTCACCTGGCAACACTATAGAGTTGCAGGCAGAAGTCTAGAGCATCAGGTAACCTGGTCGCAACTCTATGGTGTGGGGGAGGGGGCATCGCACAGGTTGACTGTGGGCTGTGGCAGCTGCTGGGTCAGTTTAAAACAGACCCAGGCAGGGGTGGATGCCGGGGTGCACCTCCAGAGCAGCTCCGCAGGTGGCCAGTCCTGCCACATCTTTCTGAAGACACCCATTTTCTTCAGTGTTATATTCACTCTACAATGGAGCACATGAGATGCTATGATACCTCTTGCAGTTTTGCTCCGAGACAACTAAAATGGGAGTCTCAGAATCATGCTGTGAGAAGTAGCAACCCTCAGTACAGGAGGAGGTCTTCAAACAACTTGGTCTCAGAACAAAGACCTGTTGTCCTTCTCAAAGGCAGAGTACAAGTTTCCATAACTAACAGCAACAGAAGACTATTGAGCAGAAATTGACAATTAAAATGATAAAGAGCCCTCCATTTTTCTTTCCTGTCCTGAAATGCAAATACTATTATTTTACTTTCATTTGGAAGATGCGGTTACGTTTCCTAATAAAGAGCAAACAGGCATATTAGTAAACGGAATTTATTGGCTAGGCTGTATATCACTACACTGAAAAGACACTAATGCACTTTGGCTACCCTGGGTCCAAAAACCGCAGCAAGGAAATGAAGATTAGTCAGGACTGGAACACAGCAAAAGTAAACACTTTGGTAAGATTAAACTGCTATGTCACTCTCCAAACAGATTATTTAACAGTCTGAGCAGCAGGGACTCTAGAGCTAGACATTGCTTCAAAGCCATTTTTAGCATAGTTTATTCAATCCTGAGAATAAAAACCATGTGCATAATTATGCTAGCAAAAATGACACTGCTGGTATAAAAGCAAATGTGCTTCAATGAAAATCTCTCTCTTAAATAGGCGATTCCTTTGAGAAATACTTACATAAAATCAGTTCAAAGACCATGTATAATGCAGATGGTTATACTTCTCTACTGCCTGCTCATATCAATTGGAATTATTATAGCCATATTTTTTTACACTGGGATTAGAGAAGGAGTTGTGGGGGGGGGGGGAGTTACTTCAGCACATGCCACAAAAAGCAACCTCTGGTGCTGACTGGTACAGTCTACTCTCATAGAAAGAGGATTTGCACCCTCAGTGACGCCTGTGAATTAGAGACTGACCCCAATTACTGTTACTGACAACATAATTCTTCTGGTACATTGCTGAAGAGTCCTGTTTTTCAGTGGCACTCCTGCCTGTATTAAGAGTGCTACCATGGACGCAATCTGCTCACAGGATCATTCTGCCAGTCATAGTCTGAGAGTCTATTATAATAACAATAATAGTTAGCAGCTACTCTCTAGCAGTTGATCTTGCTATGTCAATTTAAAGCCTGATCCAAAACACACTGAAGTTAATGGGAGTCTTTTGATTGCTTTCAGAAGAGTTTGGATCTGAGTTGGAGGGCTCAGTCCTGCTTAAAATCATAAGCAGCATGGTTTTAAAACCATTTGGCACTCACACCAGTCACCGGAGCCGACATGAGTCCCATTCTCGTCAATGGGACTCCAGTCTGCACATAGGGCACTAACACCTTCAGGATTCCACCCCAAATGTGAAGCTCCTATTTACATCAATAGATCACTCACTTAATAGCCAAACTCTTTGCATGCAATTTTTAACGTTAGCTGGATCTTCACCTTGCAAACCCTAAGTGAAAATACCATGAGCAGCACATTTAACAGAAAGAAACCACTCTGGCTATAGTACACCGCCTTACTTAACAAAAGTTCTAAGCTTGCTACAGGAATTACTGAGTGAATTTCTATGGCCTGTAAGGGAGCCAGAATAGATTTCACAAAGGTCAACCTTAAAGTATAGCATACACAGGCTGGAGAGCAGTAACTGAATTTAAGAGAAGCCATAGCTTCTCAATGAAAATATTTATTTTATTTAAATGTGTACCCCATCCAGTTCCTTCCACTAAGGCTCAGAGTGGCTGATTTGATGAGCTGAAAACAGACCCCAGGATTTGGTCCACTCTTATTGACTAAGGATGCAACCCTCTGCCATTAATGTCAGTAGGAGCTGGGCCACTGACTTCAGTGAGAGAACAGGATCACACCCTGTGAGCATAAATTTGTACAATCATTGTCATCATTTTAAGAGTTATTTCAGAGCCAGATTCAGACTAGGGCAGACTGTGCAGCTATACAGGGTCTCATGTTTTGGGGGGTCCCCACTGCCCCCCTCCCAAATACATGGGATATGTGAATAAACTTAAAATGACAACATGAGTGTGAGAAGCATATATGGGCCCACAGAGCCTTAAATGTGGGGAGGCCCATGGTAATTCAGGAGCAGGCCCCCTAACACATGAATCCTATGAGTAAACTAGAAATAACAGCATGTGCGTAACATGGAATCACATCCTCTGAAAGGGATGCTATGTTTAAATCTCAAAACTTAACCACAGTGACATCTTCCTTTTTCTAATGGCCTGTTGGTGTAGGTCTGCCAAATATCTCAATATTAGGAGGGGCCCACACCGCCTTTTTGCATGAGGATCCAACTTCCCTGGATCTGGCACAAAGTATTCTATGAATGACATTATAAATCAATCCAACAATATAAACTAAATCTCAAGTATCATGTTAATGGACACAGCAGAAGAAGAATTAAAAAGGAACAGAGTAGGGAAAAAGTCAGACCAACCCTAGCATAACTGTATTGGATATATCTAGCACTCCACCTGGCATAAAACTCGCTTCCTGGATCTAGCTTGAAAACCACCACCTTTTAAAAAGGTAATGGTTCATTTAGTTTAAATTGAAAATATAAGTTACTTTGCTGGGGCTTGCTTTATCCTACCTGGAGCTGTTTGATTTTGCTGTGGCTGATGTAAATCCTCCTGATGGTGGAAGGAAGCTCTCTAGGAATCTCTATAATCCTGTAGCATTCCACTGCCCTTGTAGAGTCACAGTTGCATTTTCTTGGGCATGTGGGATTCAGACCATTATAAAGCGGAAACAAAAACAAAATGAGTAAAGCATCACACAAATGCATTTTCCTAAATGGGGCAACTTTGAAAGTATGCCAGTAAATAGCCACCCCAAGCATGAATTTAGGCACTGTCAGCTCTTTTATACCATGAAATCTGATAAAAGGATATTACAACTGTGTGCTCTGTCTATGTGAAAAGGCAGCAAAAACAAAAGCTTAATTTGCCTGGGTTAAAATGTGAGCAAGCATCACAAAGAGTGTAAGGCTTAAACAATGATAAGAAGTCCTTATATTTGTAGGTGTGGGAAATTAATGTTATTTATTGCCTGCTGTCTAATCTGCAAACATCCATATTATCTGCAGTTTCCTAGTCCTAAGTAGAACACCACAGAATCAGTGGGGAGAAAAGATAAAGAGCTGTTTTATAGGGGGCTATAAAACACTTGGATCTTCTGTGACCCTATATTAAAAACATTAAAAAAAAACCACACCACTTGCTGTGGAATAGTCCCATTGAAACCTTGGAGAAGATCAACAGGTGTTTGCTTTGAATGTTAAATGACACCACCTGTGCAACACTGTGGAGTAAATATAATATTGAAATAAATGCCATTGTTGTTCGTTCTCTAACCACACAAAACAAATTGCATCTTGCAGCTATTTGCTAAAACAATTTGTCATTTTATATACCTAGTGAACTGAATAATCACAATGCCTTAATTGCCTTGTTTTTGTCAAAGGGACTACTCCAAAGTAAATGGCTTGAGGATCGTGAGCAAAATATTTTCTTTTCCCTCCTTGCACATTCGTCATGAAATAAGCAGGGTTGGGGTTGGGGTTTTTTTGGTTTTTTTTTTAAGTAAAGATATTTCCATTTTAAGCTTCCAAATGTCCATATTAATTTAAGTAAAAGTATGCTCAGATTAGCCAATTCACTTACAACATTTTTATGTAGTTCAATACTACTAGTCAGTGCAAGTGACTTTATTATGCTGTTTTAAAGAATCCCCTCTTTTTGGTCTGTTCAGCTGTTATTCGGAGAAAACTGTAATACTGTGATCTCTTTGGAACACAAAAAAATTGGTGGAATACCTGAAAGCTGGCACAACCGTACCTTCCCGCAGCAAAGTTCACTCTGCCTGTCTCCTGGAACAGAATGTGGAGCAATATGCTGAAGCTTCTGCATTGTGCTTTTCTGAGAGTATAAGGGAGAGACAGTGGTCTAGGGGTAAGTGTGTTGGGCTTGGAGTCCTGATTTTAAATCCTAGTCTTGCTGAGTGGCTTTGGGCAAGTCACTTCTCTTGGTGTGAAAGTTGTCTGTTTGGTCTCTTCCTATGAATTGCTTTGTTTAAAACTTTTGCTTTTTAAATATCTTAAGCAAAAAACAACATACTGAAACAAATATAACAAAAATATAAATAAATCATATGTATTAACCCCCCTAAACACACACACACAAAAGCAGCCCTTCCATTCCCTTGCCTCTCCGCGGAGTCCTCCACCCCCTACCCTGCTTCATTTGAGCCCATTATGTATCAATTGTCTGGCTAGTTATTCATGATTAATTATTATTATTATTATTTGACTTATACCTCTAGTTCTGTTACCTCTTACAGTTTGACCTTGACACTGGGTATTTTTAAACGAGCAAGGCTTGGGGGGAGGGGTCCATGGCCACCGAGTGGCAAAGCTGTGGAGCAGCCATGCATATGGGGTGAGTGGGGAAGGCTTTTAACTTGCGACCCTGCAGGCAGCCTCCATGTACTCCCACTACCATGGACTGGCCCTGAAAACAACTCATATGGGCAGCTGTTCCCCTGGCCCACTCTCCCAGAGTCCTGCCCAACTGCTCACCCTCTGCCATGACACACAATGTGGACATCATGGAAACATGAAGCCACAGCAGTCAGTAACCCCTTCCTGCCCATGGCTGGGGGGGCCGTTGCAGCTGCTGGTAGACCTGCACAACAACGAAGGCGCATACTTGGGGAGGGGCACACAGGAAGCTGCTCTCTTCTCTTCTGTGTCACAAGGGGGATTTGTTGTGCTTTGAATCAACGCAGTGTATTTCACATGCGTGTCCTTTAAGAACTCTCCAGGGAACTCCAAGCAGGCCTATGGGTGGGATTGGAGAGGCAGCTGTCCGCGGACCTGGGTGAGTGAGCACCCTGGTTCATACAGACAGGGGATGTGTGGGCGCCTGTCCCCATGCACTTTTTTGGCTTGCCCCGCACAGTGTACTACAGATTTTTTAGCAGTGCCCCCTGAATGGCCATGAGAGGGTGCTGTATGGGTTATGGGAGTGTGCATCCCCACATGCCACCTTTAAACGAATAGTTGGATACGTGGTTAAGGGGTGGCCATGTATGGTAGTGTCTTGCTTAAAAACATCCACAGCTGAGTCTCCAGGTCAAACTGCAAGAGGTGGCAACCCTATTCACTAGTGCTCCATTTTACAGAGAAGAAGCTGAGGCCGAGAAAAAGGGGCGGGAAGTGGTCACTCCTCAGAACGTTCTAGGCTTTTTGCCTGAGATTCTATGGTGCAGGTGACCTGTACACAACCTAATTGATGAGACACAGACACATGGGCGCACATTAGCCTGCATTTGCCCACATGGCCCATTCTGCATGCTCCAGGTCCCCTCTGTGAGTAGGGATTGCATGTCCAGTGGGTAGTGGCCACCAACAGGTAGGTGGACACCGATCTGGTGTCGGCTACCGTCTTGTTTGTTAACAGTCATAGTTTCACCACAATGGGCGATTTTAGACAAGCGCTTCCCCACCCCATTATGCATGTTACAGGGCTGCACAGGGTGCCAATGCGGCCCTGCAACATGCATGATGAGTGGGTGATGGGCGGGTAATGGCTGGGAAGGCGCTTGTCTAAAAACACCCTATAAATCAGTGCAAGATCAGACAGAGGTCCAATATCCTTGACCTCCCATTTCCTGTAGCAGCAAATTAATTTTCTGCTACTCCAAATCAAAATGATAATACTTCAATGGTGTTATTATTAATTCCATTACCAGAATAACAACATTATGTTTTGGCTTTCATTAAGTGAACCATTTAATAAAAGTCTTCCAAGTAAAAGATGATAATTTGAAAGTGATCTCCTAAATTTGTGTTACTTACATCCATACAATGTGTTGCTACAAAAAGTAAGTCCCCCCTCGACTGCCACATGTTATTTTCTTCTCCTCCAACACATGGTAGTAGAAAAACCAGTGCTAGGAGCCAGGGGAGGGTATGAGAAACCCAGCAGGAAGATGTGAGATATATTAAAACATAAACAAACAGCTTGGAGATTTTCTAACATGTAACACTGCTGCCTCAGTTGTGCAACTGCGATTTGACAGTACAAAAATAAATCAGTAGGGGCTGCATCATGCCAACTGTTTTTATACAAAATTCCCCATTGCTTTCAGTGGGGGTCACTGTGCAAAAACTGATGGCATGATATTTCCTTCTGTGATTTCTGTCAAGAGAAATGCAAGTTAGCACCTGCAACCTGTCATTGCACAAAATCCCAGGGAAACAGTGCACAATGTGTGATTTAAAGAGCCTCAGCTGAAAAATAAAAGTTTCAACACAAAACCTGCTGGAAATAATTCTGGCTCCTCGTGCTGTATAAGAAATACAACTCTGTTATAAACTATAGTCACAAAGTGTTAAAATAATAATTATGGTTTGAATTTGAGAAGAGATTTGTGCAGTACTAATTACCTCATCTCAAAAAAGATATTGTAGAATTAGAGAGGTTTCAGAGACATGCACAAATATGGATTATGGACACAGAGAGGAGAGACTTTATAAAGAAGAGAGAGTAAAATGTGATGGTAAGAAGGGATCATGATTGAAATAATGCAAAATAATTAATAGTATAGAGAAAACTATAGAGATTTGGAGATCTCCCTGTCTCATAACATAATAAGAACAAGGGGACATGAAATGGAAGTGAATGTTTTAAAGGATTGGTAACCCCTATCAATCTGCATAGCCTTGAGAAGAGTATGGGAATCCCATTAATGGGTTTTAAGGCTAATACAATGGTGGATGTGGCACTCTGGCCGTTTTTAAACAAGATGTGTCCATGCAGAGCCACCCATCGAGATGCCCATTTGAAGGTGGCATGGGTGTGTGTGTCCTCAATCCGATGACATGGGGGCGGGGGGTGCTCGACCCACGCACCACCCATTCATACCCATGCATGTAACATTGGGGGGAAATCGTGCGGGGGCAGGCCAAACCATGTGTGGATAGGGGTGCACACCCATCCCCGGCTCATTTGATCCCCATCCCCCAACTCACCAGACATGCGTGGGCACTCCATGCAGCACACACGGACCCGCCGCGCAGCCATGCCTGTTTAAAAATGGCCATGCCTGTTTCTGGCATCCCAGTTTACAGTTGGGGAGCTGAAGAAGAGGAAAGTGGCTTGCTAAGGACAGCCTGTGGAACCAGGATTTGAATGCAAAACTTCCAGCTCCACATCCATCATCCTATCTACCTGACCACACTGGCTCCCACTAATAGAGGACTGAACCTTTTGCATCACGTTGTGTGATCAAATCTGGCTTAGGACAATAGACATTAGCAGTTGTTACCACCTCTACTACTCTATCTTCTGCTACCCTACATCAAATGATCTGTTGTCATATCAAAAGTTTTGTCATTGACTGGCAAGATTATTATCAAAGGCAGAATGGGAGTGGATCATCAGTTTACCTTTCACTTTTAGAGGAGATCTGCTTAGGTCAGTTGAGGCACAACTATAAGCTAGAATACTGCACTGGCTCAACTGTGCCTGTTATGTGCGTACAAATAATGGTTTAGTCTCCTCCAAGGAGAAAGAAGTTAAGAATAATTGTATCTCTGAAAGCATAAAGGACTCCAAAAATATACTTGTAATAAACATTTTGAAAAGAATAAGAGGGGACACTAAGATAACAGCTTACGAACAAGGAGACCCAAAATGTATAAAAACGTCCCCATACAAGAAATAAGTTTACTGTTGTTCCAAAGGAACTGTAATACTTCAGCAAGTCAGTAAAAGGGACCAAAATTAGAGTCCTTGAGAAGCTCTTGGGCTGTGTATAATGAAAAATATGTAAATCAAATAGGCCAAAGCAGATGTTTTTATCTCTTGAAGATTAATGTTCCTGTAACTGTACTATTGAATGGACTCTTGAACTGAGAGGGTTTCTTAAAATTACAAAACTTGAGATCAAACTTTCAACATCTGAATTATTGGCAACCAAAATGATATTCACATATCAGTTTATTCCAATACTTCACTTTGGCTATTCTGGTTTCATTATTTCCATCATTTCAGTACTTGGGATAGTTGGTAATATTAGCACTATTAAGGTGCCAAAATGAAATGACTGAAATAACCAAACTGAAATAATCAAACATAATGAAATAACTGAAACAGATCTTCATTTTAAGAAATAAAGCAGGAGCCAAATAGTGATTCATATCTGCTTCATTGGACCTGATTCAAAGTGGGTAAAATTGCTGGAAATGATATTCGCCATGGATAGTTGTTTCTGCTTTAATTACTACACACAAATCCAGCCGCCCACGTATGCCGCCCGCAAGCACCGTCCACAGGCCAGAACGTGTGTGCATGGCAGCTGTGCTGTGAGCATGCCACATATGTGCACCTGAGTGCACGTGTTCTGGCCTGTGCACAGTGCTTGTGGGCTGCATACGTGCTTAGACAACCACCTCCCTACAATGCATGTCAGGGCTACATTGGCACCTTATGCGGCCCTGCAAAATATATGATGGGTTGAGAGGCGCTTGTCCAAAACACCCACAGTTTGCATAACTAAGCTGTTTCAAAAGCTGTGCTGGAGTTGGCCTTGATTCAGACATAGTCTGTGGCTATGCATGCACAGCTGAGCAGCTAGCAATTACAAAATGGCCATGTAAGCTGACTGACCTCTGTGTGTAAACATTAGGCTCTAATTCTCTGATGCATCTTGGCCATTTATAGCTGTAGAAAGTGAATACAAAGTTGGTGATAAAGCAAACATTTTGCACAATAAAAGTAGAGTGACAAAACTGCCCCTAGCCGAACCTGGTCTGTGTAGCTCTTTGGCCAACACTGACTGCTTAGCTACTCAGCCAGTCAGTGCTGAGAGTCATGCAGGGGTGTAGCTGGAGCAAGGGGGCTCAGTTGAGCCCAGGTCCTAAAGGGGCCCTTTGCAAGTAGCCTGAGCACCACTAGGAAACGTTAAGACCTGGCAGGGGAGGGAACGAAGCCAGCACTCTGCCTGCACCCACTCTGAAAATTTCCCAGTGGTACTTTGGACACTTGCAAAGGACTCAGCCAAGAAAAAATTGCAAAGAGTGAAGTGCTGCCTCCACCCCCATCCATCTTTGTGGCATTGCTCCAGAGGGCCTGCTGGGAGCTTTCATGGGGAAGCCCTCCCTTCCCCCAACTCTGAGGGGTCCTTTGCCCATAGGGGGCCCATGATTGGGACATGAGCCCAGGTCCACTACAGCCCGAAGTCACTGTAGTCACAGCTTTAGATTGAAAGCTTCTTTGGGAAGGGACTTCTCTTATTTTGTATTAACTGTGCCTAGGATAATAAAGCCCTATCTCTGTTGGAATCTTTGAACACTATAATTTACTTACAGCAGTAGTTGTAAGTAAGTTAAAGGTACAACCGCTCTCCAACAAGGGACTGATGAAGCCTCGATATCGAGGAAACCACTTGAACTACAGTTCTGAACATTTAGCCATGGCTTATATTTGTTGGGACTGTCATACATGCAGAGTTTGAAGAAGATCCAGCCAGAAAATGAAAAGTTATAACTGTTGAAAAGTTAATTGGTTGTGGTCAAAATGCACAGTGTCCCAACTATTTTGAACCATGGATACCTCCTTTCCCCCTCAACGAGTTGAACTGCCAGACTTCATAGCCTTGTATTCTGAGGTCTCCATCAAGTGCTGTAGAATGATAGTGCTTGGTGTAGGGTGGAGTGCTGTCGCTGGGGAAGGGCGGAGGATTGGAGCAGCTGCCTGTCACTCACTGGAGCTTCCCCTCCCCCCTTATTCAGGTATATAACCAGGGCCTGATGCCCTTGGTCGACACCAAAGGGCGTCAGCCGTTGGTGGGGCTACCATTGGCATTGGCACCCCCCTCCCCCCCCCCCTCTGATCAGTGACAACTGTTGATTTGGAGAGAGTGGGTCCTCGACGTGGAATAGAGGAGAGTGGGAGAAAATAAGTTGTGGTGGAGCTCCATGGAATAGAGCAGGAGAGTGGCACTGAACGGCTGGTCTGGAAGGGCGGCTGCCTGCATCATTCTGGCACCCGTACAGCTGGTGGCAAGACTATCCAAGAACTAGGAGGAAAGGGGAGCGGACAAGCTGCAGCTGGTAGGACCCCTTGGGGACTCCCCTCTCGCCCCCCGCCCCCCATGTCACTTCCGCCTGGATACCTTATAGTCACAGCGAGGCGTACAGCAGTGCTATAGGCACGTTGCCTTGGGCGCAGGACGGGCGAGGGCTGTGGATCCTGCTGGTCAGATATAAGACACCCCGAGACTGTATGAAGCTTTGGACCTGAGAACTGTTGGTATCACTTCTCTCTTCGGCATCCAAGTCCTGGCTGGAGCAGACATATGACTGTTGGGCCTTGAGAAATGCTGGGATTGTTGCAGGCAAGTTGGTGTATCGCTGCTTTATAAGGCTTTGGATAACTGGGGTCACTTTTCATTTCTTTTGCATCTTATAATTGGGATAGCTTGGTATACTATTTTAAAGAATTTCTCTGCTGGTCTCTAATTCCTTTAACTAACTCAGTTTCGATAAGCAACGTGCAAGGCCCTTGTGGCTTTACCCTTAAGGGAAAAGGTATGGAGTTACGATCTAGAGCTCCTAGAGCCCCATAATCCCTCATGGAGGAAATTGCACAGGCAGAAGGGGTTCAGAGACCTTGAAATCTTCCTCGATAAGTCAAACGAAACGTACGCATTTCTTCCCACCAAATTTGGCCATCAGAACGCAAGCACAGGATTGGCCAGAAGTCAATGGGCATAATTATGAGGATCCCCCTACTAGTCAAATGCAGGGCTCCAGAGGGGTAAAGCAGGAGTCTTTACCTCACTGGATTGAGCAGCAATTTATCCAGCTTAATCGTAAGTTTGATGACCTTAATGTGCGATTGGAGCTGGATATAGATACCTACATCGAAGAATTGAAAGCAAAATTGAATCAGCCCAATTAACTACTTTTTGCAATGAAGGTTTTGGTAGGAGGGCTATGGCTCGAGTTTAATTCCTGGTCTGGTAAGATTAACTCTCGTAGGGTGATGAGCCCTACTCAGAGAGATGTAGCTACACAGACACAGATCAGTTCACAGTATGCTAGGGCCAGGGCCAACTCTGTGCATAAAGGAAACCCGGGTATAAGATTGAAGGACAACTCATCTACAGTACAAGCGCTCGATAGTGCCATCCTGCCTGTTATAGATGGTGCTGAGGTAGTTGAGCAGAAGCCTGCTTTCCCTAAAACCCTCCTGAGCAAGACGCGAGTTCCTCCTGCATCCAATAAGAGAACTAAATTACCCACCAGAAAGAACCTTTTGTCCTTTAAGGTCTGGCCTCAAGATACAAATGCAAGGTGGGCCCCAGCGGTGGTATTCCACTTTAGTCAAAGGAAGAAATACCACTTTCTTAAAAGGGGGGTCCTAGACGTTTTCCAGCTTTCCAGTTTATAACATACTTGCAGGAGAAAATGGCCTTGAGAGTCCCGGTGGGGGAAATTGTGGAAGCAAAGGTGTTGCTAGATAGAGGTCGATTTCGGAGGTGGGAAATTGTGCTTCCCCCCCTCAAAGTCAAGAGAGATTATGGCAGAACAGGACCAGTATGAAAGTTACTGGTATTTTCTTGCAGAGGGTTGAAAATACCCTGGCAAGGGCTTTAATTTCTGGGCAGCAGAGCCTAGCGAGGACCCCGGATGCCCCGGGAGGAGATATAGTAGAGCCTAATCTTGATTCTCAGGAGTGGCTTTCGCTAGATAACACTGGATCTCCAGATCCCATGGGGTTAGCTGTGTGGGAGAAGCGTAGGGCCGGAGGGACTAGTAAAGGGAATTTCAGTGGGGAGAACGAGCGAGTATTGGAGGCCTGTCTTAATCCTCCCCCCTCTACCCCAGTATGTATGGTTGTCCGCAGGCCTCAATTTTCCCCTGGTGTAGATGGTGGCTCTGCTGGAGAAGCTCCCTTGTATAGGACAGTGGGCTCACTGCCAGATTCTTGTGGTGTAGGTATGGGGTCACTTCCATGACAATTACAGCAGTCAGTACCTAGTAGCCCATCCTGGGCTGTGGGGTGGGAATCGTCTCAGGGAGTGGGTAGTAGGAAGGATTTCTCTCAGAGTTATGCGCCAGAGTGGTCACGGGGATTATGGAAGGTGCTTAAGGAAGTGACCTTAACGAAGGTGGGGGAATTGAATGGGATGCAATTATTGTCCTGGAATGTGGCTGGATGTAAGCAAAGAATGAGGGATACCGAGTGGCTTAAATTCCTGAGGGATTTTGAGGTGATATTCCTACAGGAAACTGGCTGTTGCAGAGTGAGAGCATACAGATACAGGGGTATGTTAGCTATTGCCAGGGAGCAACGAAGGGCCCTAAGAAGGGGAGGCCATTGGGTGGACTGGCGATTTTGATTTCAGTAGATTATAAGGACACGTGTGTAGAGGTCTTGGCAGCCGACAGGATGTACCAACTCCTCCGTTGGGAGGTAAACCCCGGCAGCAGTTTTCTGCTCCTGAATATATACATTCCTCCTATACAGTCCGGACACTACAACCCAGAGATTTGGACTGTCCTGAGGGAAGTGATAAGTCGGATGTTGGGCAAGTTTCCACGGGCGACCCCTATTATAGCTGGGGATTGGAATGCGAGGGTTGGTGATGACAGCGATTTTGACCCTGACTGTAGTATTACACTTTCAGACCTGTATTCAAGGAGGAGATCCCAGAACTCTGTAGTTAATGAACAAGGAATGTGGATGCTGGAAATTATAGTGTCCTGTGGACTGATTATTCTAAATGGGAGGGGGAAGGACGTTTCAGGAGGGAACTTTACCTATATTAGTTGTAATGGGAGGAGTGTGATTGATTTCATCATCACAGATTGCAGTCATTATGAAATCTTTACTGACATACAGGTACAAATCCGTCCTGAAAGTGATCACATGCCACTTCTAATATCTATAAAGACAATGTGTGGCCGTGGAAGGGTCAGGGGGGCAAGTCTAGAGGCTCCAGGGGTTCTTGTCAGATGCAGACGGAAATGGTGTAATCTTGTGGCTGCCAAGGTGCGGTCCTGCCTTCATGGGGAGGATATGATTGCCTTCATGGGGAGGATATGATTGGGCTTAGACAAAATATGCTTGAGGAAGGGGAAAAGGATAGTCAGTTTTTCACTCAGATTTATAAGGCAATTGTGGACTGCTTGGGATTACAAGTCTTGTCACGGGAAGTTAAGAGAGGGGACTACTCTTCCGCTGGGTGATTTGATGCAGAGTGTCGACAGGGGAGAAAGATGCTGGCACAAGCCAGAAGTAGCTGGTTGAAATCTTATTCAATTAGGCAGGAATATCTGAGGGAGAGGAGTCTTTATAAGAGTATAACCAAGGTGAAGAAAAGCATTTATAATCTGAGACTGTGGGCTAGATTGAGTGTAGCAGCAGCCTCCAACAATTCAGGGCAGTTTTGGCAGATTATAAAATCAGGGCTAAAACCGGGGGTGCAACCTGGTTCCGCAAAAGTGTCAGAGGCAGACAGTATTGTCTGGTTAGCCCATTTTGGACGACTTTATACAGCCGAAGCCCAAGGGGAAGAAAAGGAGCAAAATCAGGAAGGCAAGGAGGGTAGTGCTAGTTCGGAACTAGGACGATTCAATACGATAGTTACGGAGAATCAGATCCTTGACTTTATTAGTGCCCAAAGGAAGAACAAGGCACCAGGAAACGACTGGATCCCCACAGAGGTCTTGCAAGTGTGTCCTTCTTGGTGGTCTCCCTGGTTGGCCAAGTATTTCACCTGGATTAATAAAACGGGTAATATCCCACAGGAGTGGGGGGATATTGTAATAGTCCCTATTTTTAAAAAAGGGGATCAGCGGGACCCGGGCTGTTATAGGCCTATCTCAGTCTTATTCCGGTTCTGGGCAAAATCTATGCGTGAGTTCTTCTGGAGCAGCTGGAGATGTGGGCAGCTGAGGCTAAAGTCATCCCCGAAGAACAGTATGGGTTCAAGGGAAATTGCTCAGTTATGGATAATTGCTTCATTCTGTCACATCTAATTACGAAATACACCCGGATAAGGCCAGGGCGGATGTACTTGGCATTTATGGATCTCTGCCAGGCATTTGATTCCATACCTAGGGAGAAACTATGGAGTAAGCTACACTCACAAGGTATTAATGGAGATCTATTAACCGGAATCATCCAGCTACACGATCAGAACAAGGCCCGGGTGAGGTTGTCATGTCAAGCAATCTCAGAGAACTCAATTTTGATCAATAGGGGGGTGAGACAGGGTTGTGTGCTCGTGCCCGCACTGTTCAGTATTTATTTAGGAGATCTAGTTGAGAGCTTACTGCTGGTCGAGGGCCACCCCCACAAACTTGGCAGTAGGCCGGTCACAGCCCTTATGTACACGGATGACGTGGTCATCTTGTCTCAGACACGGAAGGGCTTGAAGGCTCAGCTTAACCAATTTAAACGCTATTGTACTGCGAAGGGTCTGGAAGTGAACGTAAAGAAGTCACAGGTAATGGTGGTAGGTGGGAAAGGGAAGATGTATACCTGGAAAATAGGATCCGATGAACTGAAGCAGGTAGACAGGTTTATATATCTCGGGATGTGTTTCTCTAGCCAACAAAATTGGAATTGGCATGTAAACTATCTAGTGCTGAAAGCAAGTGATGGGGCAAAAGGCATCCTGGGCCTGGCTAATAGGTTCAGAAATACCTTGATGTCCCAGATTTTGAGGGTCTGCTCTGTAAAGGTGCCAAGTGTGCTCACTTATGGGGCTGAAGTTTTTCAGACAGGGGCTTCGGATCAGAAATTGGAGATTGTGCAGAATAAATGTTTGCAGAGTCTCCCAGGAGTTCCCCAGGCAGTCCCGGGTGCAGTGGTGAGGGCTGAAACCGGGACCCCCTCCATTGTTAGTTAGATGCGGCAAAAGAACTTGCTCTATTGGGTTAAAGTATGTGCACGGCCAGAATCCTCCTTAATTTCTATATGCTTGCAGGAGGAACTGAATCAAATATGTCCACCAACTTATCCATGGATAAAGGAGACCATGCGCCAAATAAATGGCATAGGTCTTTCTTCAGAATTTTTATTGGGGAAATCTCCCAGGCAACAGAAATTGATTATTAAAACTGCTTTGAGTGATGTAGCGAAGCAGGAAGATATTGGTAGGATTGCAGAATGGAAGGTAGCACCACACCTTCAGTATATCAAAGGGTGTCATGTCTTTGACAGGTACTTGGACGCTCTCAGTAATCGAGATGTGCGGGGCTTACACCCTTTTGCCATGCAGTTAATGGAGTCAGCAATAATAACGGGACGATACTGGCAGACCCCATATGAGCAGCATTTGTGTCGGTGTAACTTGTCGGAAGTTGAGGATGTCACCCACATACTGTTCTCTTGTACATGCTATAAGGTATCGAGAGAGGTGTGGCTGGTTCCTCTTTGGAACGAGGGAGATATATATCTACCTAGCCAGGTTAGGCTTGGGAAGCTTCTTGTAGTCGAGGAGAGGTAATTTGGGCAGTTGCGACCTATGCCCACTTGGCAGCAAGGGAGAGGGAACGTGACCTGCAGCTTTTGGCATAACTCCTTTCCCCTGACCCCTAAGTAAGGTCTGGAATGATTGTTCTTCTGTGGAATTTTGTATTTGTTTGTTTCATCAATTTTAATTGTACATATTTTATATTTTTCCGATATTTATATTCTGTACTTTTAATATATTTTACGTGTTTTCTGCTTTTTGGCTAATTGGCGGAAGCTTGCCTAATAAATGTATTCATTGATTGGTGCTTGGTGTAGTCAAAAAGGAGTTATTAAACATTAAAAAAATCAGTTCTACTGGCTGGCGCATGCACAGTTAAGCAGCTGCTGACAGCCATTTATGTTGTTAGAAAAAACAACATAAGGAAAGTTTTGTGACTCTGCTTTTTAAAATCACGTAACTTTATCAGGAGTCAACTCTGTCACAAAGACTTTAAGCTCTAGTCAGTTTCATGTCAATTACCCTCTTGCCTCACTCTGTATGAAAAGTTGCATGGCTTTTATTAATCACTCTGTGGGGAGGATTTTGAGCAAGGCTTGGACTCATTTTCCCCCTTCACAACACCAGCCTCAAACCTCCCATTTGGAAAGTTATGTGACTTTTATTCATTCACTCTGCGGGAAGAATTTTGAGTGATCCATATCTCCTCCCCACAGACGAGTTGAGCCCCCAGACTTCAGGGTCTTGGAGTACGAGATCGCCGCCAAGTGCTGCTGTAGTCTGATAGTGCTTGGTGCAGCCAATACAGAATTATTAAAGATTTAAAAATCCATTCTGCTGGGTAGCACATGCGCAGCTGAGCAGATGCTGGCTTCCGACTGCTGCTAAAAAGAAGTGCGATTAATGTTATCTGAACCAACTCATGAATAATGTTACATGATTCAAGCCACAGCAGTCAGAAGCCATCAAGAGTGTAATTGACATGAAATAGACTAGTGATATGAAATTGACACACTGTAGTGCTTGGTGCAGTGAAAAGGGCGAGTGGGGCTCGGGCTCATCTTCCCCCTTTACAACACCAGCTCCAAACCTCCCATTTGGAAAGTTGTGTGACTATGTAAAGTGAAAGTTGTGTGACTCTGGGTATTTTCCGACATTACGAGTTCACACTCAACCACAGTCAATTCCCTGTAGTGGGGAATGGTCCTGTAACGTCTGTTGGGGAACCGGAAGTTCCCCCCACAAATGTTACCCACGCTCAATCCCCGCTGGGAATCACATTCACCACGCGATCAGCTGAACCTGTGGGGCCGGCGCCGATCGCATGGTGAATGGGATTCCCGGCGGGGATGAAGGGACCCATCATGTCTGGACGGGGATCACGGCCCGGAATCCCCGCCGGGATTCCGGGCCATGGTCATTTCGGGTGGGCGCTGCAGCTGCATTGGCTGGGGCGCCTGCCCGTCTCCCCAGAGGGCAGGCGGTGTGGGAGTGTAGGGGGGCGGGGCTGTGTGGCCACACGTTGCGCCGCACGACCCCGCCCCCTTCTGCGATTCTCCGCCGGGATCACCCGTCACGTCTGTTGGCCGTGCCGGAGTGATCCCGGTAGGGAATCCAAGCGCTGTTTCCGTGACGGGGCGAATGCCGCCCCGTCACGTCTGAAAATACCGTCTGTAAAGTTACGTGACTTTTATTCATTCACTCTGTAGGGAGGATTTTGCACAGTGGTATGGAAAGTTGCATACCTTTTATCACACCATAACATATGAGTAGTGTTTGAAAATGTTAATATGAAACATACACTCTAAATATTTCTGGAGTGTCTCACAAGATTGTCCATGTGTTTCGGGACACCTTTTGAGACCTTTTGTGGGTGTCCCACAACTCAGATAAGTGCAATGCTTTGTTGCACATTAAGAGTGACTTGAGCGACTTGCAAAGAGACATTGGGTGAAAACAGACATGATGCTAACCACCCTTGGTGGTTATTTATGCAAGTTGCAGGGCTGCATTGGTGCCCTATGCAGCCCTGCAACATGCATAAATGACCACCAAGGGTGATTAAAGGGTGATTAGCGTCATGTCTGTTTTCACCTATTGGGTGATTTCAGACGAGATGGGGCGGCATCCGCCCCATCCCGGAATCACCCAAATGATTCCCCACTGGGATCACTCTGGCACGTCCCACACGCTCCCCCGACCTCTGGGGAAATGGGCGGGCACCCCGGCCAATGCAGCTGCAGCGCCTGCCCGATTTGACCACGGCCCGGAATCCCGCTGGGGATTCCGGGCTGTGATTCCCAGCCAGACGTTACTTTCTGTTGGTTCCCACCGGGGATCTCTTTGACCACGCTTGCGGCGCTTGTCCGGCGGGGAGCCCCGGAAGCATGGTTGAAATTGACCCCATGTGGGAATCGACCATGGTGAACATCTGGCGGCCGCCTAACAGACGTTCAGGACGCTTTGGCCCCATGTGGGTATTGACCGTGGTTCACTGTGATCTCGTCATGTCTGAAAATACCCATTGTTGTTCTGGGGTCTGATGCCTCAGTGATGAAGCTCTCCAACTGTTAGAGTAGCAGGACTACCATTGCATTTTCATTGTCACTGCAAATGCCACTCCTGCCCCCGCATTCCTTGGGGAGATGTACCATTTTGTTGAAGGGGGAGAGTAAACAAAAAAAGTCTTGCTACAAACATTCAGCTTAGAACATACAACCTTCATGCCCTCATCTCTGCTCCCTTACCCTGAGCTCAGTTTTTCAGTACTTGGGGACAGGGGAAGAAACTGAATCCAGGGCCCAGATCCAGGAACCGCCCCCCCACCCCCCCAAAACGAAGGAATTATCTAAAACAAAAAAGCTACCCGTTTCAAAAAACGTTAAAGGCAGAACCATTTTCAAACAAAAAACTTTCCTCTTAAAAAATATTTTAAAAAATATATTTTACCCTAACAAACTTAAAAAACCATTAAAAATTAATTACAATTACAATTAAAAAAACAATTAACATAAATTACAACAAAAATTAAACACTAAAAAGCATGGAAATTATTTACAGATTTCCATAATTTGCCATCAACATTAAGGGAAGATATGTACTTACTTATTACCATACCTATTTATTCTTACTAATATTTACCAATAAGTAAACTATCACATTATTTCTTTAAAGGTTATTTATTAGCATAAGTCACCTACAAATTTTTTTTAAACTGATGTAACTCTGTCCTTTTGTGCAGAATTGCATTGTATACAACCTGTCTCTTATACACATCTAGATGTGTATAAGAGACAGGTGTGAACACTGAGCGGGATGGGGGGGGTGTGTGCATGCGTGCTCCAGTACAACACCCACCTCCACCCATGGAGCTCTCTGGAAAACCGGAGGAGGCTCCGTGGGTGGGTGTCTGTGTAAACGGACACACACACACACACACACACACACAATCCTGTCTCTTATACACATCTAGATGTGTATAAGAGACAGCCTCCACCCACCGCAGCAAAACACACATCCCCCCACCCACCTCTGTCCATGTAAAAAGGCCCAAAGGGTAAAATTATTTTTTGAAATGTTTTTTAAGAGGAAAGTTTTTTGTTTTGGAAATGGTTCTGCCTTTAACGTTTTTTGAAACTGTAAGGTATAGTTTAAATTATTGAGAACTTGGGGACAGAGTTAAAATGTTTCTTAAATACTCCTGAAGCACTTCCCCATTTATTCTCAGTTTGGCAAAGCATGTGTTTATGGTTTTAATACTACAGTACGGTACAAAACCAATTATGTTTGGCTACCTTACTGAAGAGTTAATCTATGAGAGTGCCTTGAATGAGGGGCAAAGAGCAAGGGGAGCTTTGTTTAATTTGTGAGGTTTTATGACATAAGAAAGAAATACAGCATTGATAAGGGGTGATAGATTTAAAATTAATGACCAGTAAACTGAAAGGATTGAAGATAATCTAGTTTTGAGATAAAGTCAACACAAACCCTAAACAAAGAGAACACACACACAAAATCAAGAGCAGGTTGTTACAATGTGTGAATACATGAATTTGTCTTAATCACAGTTCTGAAATTTGTATCATTGTTTCAATACTCTGGTATTTCGGTAAGTGGTACTTTGGTCACTTCGGTGGTACTATCTGATGCGTTTTTTAATGTTTGAATGTGAACGTGACATGCGTTATGTCTGTGTGATATAATGCGCCAATCACATTCATTTACAAAAATTTAAAAACCCACCTAATAGTACTACCAAAGTACTGAATACCAAAACAAAGATTCAGAATCGCAAATTAAGCCACTTTGTATCCACATCAATCACACCAAATTAATCAAATTCAGTATTCACTTTGGATGCTCGCCAGCTTTGTTAGATTATAAAAGTTCCACCTTTAGTTTCCAATTACTTTTGAACAGGGACTCTACCTGCAAGACCCTCAAACTAGTTTAAACCCTTGGCATAGCTAGGACCAGAGCTACTGGAAGGATCTGAAGTTTCCTGGGTGCAATCTTCTGAGCAGGTAGTGCCAGCAGCAGATAGGATGGGAATAAGTCCCATTCTCATGTCCATGCTCAGTGCCAACATGGCCCCACTCCCATAGTCTGCGGATCCCTGTGCAGAGCTGCTTGCACGCACATGCATGCAGCACAATGTGCCACTAATGTGGATCTGTGTGGGTCCTGCACGGCCGCACGCGCATGCGACTTCATGTGGGATCCACAGTCTATGAGATCAGGGCCACTGGGCTATCTGCTTTAGAGGCCTACACTGCCTGCTTTTGGCAGGTTTGCATCAGATGTGGTTCTGCTTATTATTATTATATTATTATTATAAACATTTATATAGCGCCAGTCGTGTGACCTGGCGCTGCACAGAACATAGAAATAGACGCGGTCCCTGCCTGTGGCTTACTATCTAAAAGACGAGGGGGAGACAGGGAGAGGGGACAGTGGGAGAGACAGGGGAGAAGACCAACAAACATTCAATCGGATGCGAAGTCTCAGGTGCGTGTGCTTGGCTTGGTTACAATCAGGTTGGCTGCAGCAGTCTGCAGAGGGGGTCAGACAGTAAGTATATGGGGAACGACTAGCAGGCATTGGGAAAGGTGGCGAGGAAAAAGTGGGTCTTGAGGAGGGATCTGAAGGAGCAGAGGGAGGGGGCAAGGCGGATGTGGGTAGGGAGGGAGTTCCAGGCATGGGGAGCAGCGAGGGAGAAGGGTCAGTTAGGTGAGCAGGAGAAACAAGGGAGAGTGAGGGAGGGGACAGAGGAAGAGTGGAGAGTGCGTACAGGAGTGCGTAGGGAGATTAGGTCCGAGAGGTAAGGGGGAGCTTGGTTGTGAAGTGTTTTGAATGTGAATCCCAGGAGTTTAAACAGGATAAGTTCAGGAAGGGGGAGCCAGTGAAGAGAGAAGAGGAGAGACTGCACACGGTCAAAGCGACGGGCAGAGTGAATGACCTTGGCAGCGGAGTTTTGCATTGCGATAAGGGGGGACAGGTGAGAGTGAGGGAGTCCAGCAAGGAGGTTGCAGTAATCGAGGCAAGAGATAACCATGGCATGAACAAGGGTTATGGTAGAGAGAAAGGGGCGTATCCGAGCAATGTTATGGAGAGCGAATCGGCAGGATTTGGCAACAGAGTCAATGTAAGGTTTAAAAGAGAGGTGCGTGTCGAAGTTGAAGCCCAAGCTACGGGCTTGGAGAACAGGATGGATGGTGACTCCATCGATGTAGATGGGCAGGTTAGAGGGACAGGAAGAGGATTGCTTCTTGGATTTGCTAACAACACTTAGTAAGAACTGTTCCCATAGCAAAGAAAACAAGAGTTTCCTCTACTGGTGGGGTCTATTTTTAGACTCATTATCTGTGGATGCAAGGAGCACTATGCTGGCACAGTTCCAGTGACTTGAATAGAGTCTGTCAAAAGTTGAATTTGGTTCTTGGTGTTGAAGGATAAGAGGTTTTGTATTGTAGGCTCTCCCAACCAAATTTGATTTATTTCATACGGGTCAATAGGATTTTAACCTACCTCTGAAAAGTCAAAACATGAAGCTGAAATGAATTGGTCACATCATCTTCACAAATTCATTTTAATTTTTCCTGTATAACACCCAAATTCAAATTCACAGCCCTTGTGAAATTTACTGAATTCACTGTGTGCCTTTGTTACTTCAAAGACTCTTTGGCTCTTCATCACTTCAGATATCCAATACTTTGGCTCTTTATTACCTTGGGTTTTTTGTCTTTTATTGAACTTCATCATCCAAATAACATCCTCTTCATCATGCAACATGGGCTAACCAATCGACAGCTTACAGATTTTTAAAAATTATTTATTTAAATTATTTACACCCCGCCTCTCCTGCCAACACAGCTCGCAGCGGCTTACAAAAGTTTTTTTAAAAAAATAATCATTAAACATACATATAAAATACACATAAAAGGGGAAGCATAAAAATAAGAAAATAAAAATCCCATCCTCCCCACCCACCCCCCTCACCAAAGGCCTGGTGGAACGGTCAGGTCTTGCACTGTCATCGAAATGAGGCAAGGTCCGGGGCCACCCTGAATCTCACTCAGCTGTCTAGTTCCCTGCCAAATAATGAACTGTATGAATGTATGAATAATGTATGAATTGTATGAATAATGAACTGAACAAATAATGAATTACTGAATACCGGGAATCTGTCCTGGGGACCAGACAATGAGTTCACTTTACATCTGAATATGAATACAAAGTCTGCTTTGAATATTTGCCTGAGCCGTAGTTTGAATGACTGCTTGGGGCAGCTTTTAGGTTCTTAAAATTGAGTACTTTCTTTGGGGTGGATGCCTTCTGGGAGTCCAGAAATGATGCCTTCACAACTTATGATATTAGTTCTTATTTTTGCATGGGCAACCTTCAAAATACTAGTAGAGCATTAACAAACTAATTTTATTTTCTGCTCCCCTTATGATTATTTTGCTTTAACTAGACAGCTCTTCAGTAAGCCTTCCCTATCTGGCAGGTGTTGCAATGTAAAGCTGGTTGTGACTCTGCCTGAAGGCCAATCTATCCCTTTCCTGCTCTGGCCACTGTGTAGTTTGTACACCCCTTCGTGTTTCAGAAACACTTGGGGCTCAGTCTTGCAAAGTCTTATGTCCATAAACTATGAAGGTTTACTGCTGTGTATTTTTCTGCGAGCACACCTCCAAAAAATTGTGAATGCAGCTACCATGACAGAATACGCTACCTGCCTGAGAAAGGGCCCTTTGTGGCATGAAAGCTTGCATATTCTCACCAACAGAAGTTGGTCCAATAAAAGATATCATTTGTACTACTTCATCTCCATCTCATGAGGGGATACAGCATAGAGCTGAAATAAATATCCACGACAAAGAAGATATTTGTTGATTTTGCATGATTTGAATCTGTCCAAAATCACTCTTCGGCCATCTTGCTTGGATGTTAATTACGGGTTTCTGAGTTGTTCCTCCCCGCCCAAGTTTTTCTAGTATGGGGATGAGGGTGGTGATTTTGGTTCAGATGTTCAGTTCAAATATCTGAACCAAAATGTCTGAAAACAATGGAAAAACTGGACTATCTGAAATGAAATATCCAAATAGATGGATGAATAAATTTCATTTTGGGGGCAGATATTTTTTCAGGTATTTGGATGGTTACCTGGAAATGTGGATAATATTTGTCAATTTAAAAAACACGTATTCATTCCAGCTCCAATAGGACATTTCACACCTCTAGCGTCTCCTTAGATCTAGGGAGAAGAGCAAGAGATAAGAACAGCCAGGAACTCACCAGTTAAGGATGGCAATAAAGCGTATATTCTTCATATCACTATTCTTTACTGTTGAGAGAAAAGAGTGATCTCACCATTAGATATTCTTCATAATTATTCAAGAGAAATTGTGTAATTCTGGTAATGAAGTATGAATAACTCAGGGTATTTTTAAACCCCCGCGCTTTGTTGTGTGGCGTTCCGCAGGGTTCTATCTTGTCTCCGCTATTATTTAACATATATATGCAGCCCTTGGGGGAGGTCGTGAGAGGGTTCGGGGTCACCAATATGCTGATGATACTCAGCTGTACCTCTCTTTTTCAACTGACCCAGACCCTGCTAACTCGTTGCTTTCCCAATGTTTGGAGGCCGTGGCGGAATGGATGCGGCTGAGCAGACTGAAACTCAACCCCGATAAGACGGAGGTGATGTTGGTGGGGAGAGCGAAAGAGGTAGTGGCCCCCCCTAGTTGGGGGGTTCGCCCTCTTATAGCTTAGCAGGTCCGGAGTCTGGGGGTGATATTGGACGCAGATCTCCGACTGGAGTGGCAGGTGGAGGCAGTTGCTAAGGCTGCCTTCTGCCAGCTGTATTTGGTGCGTAGGCTGCGTCCGTTCGTCCCCGGCCCAGACCTGGCTTCCCTCATCCATGCCTTTGTCACCCCGAGGCTAGACTACTGTAACACGCTCTACGTGGGGCTTCCCTTGTTCCTGGTCCGGAGGCTGCAGCTAGTGCAGAATGCGGTGGCTCGTCTCCTTACGGGGACGGGCCGTTGGGAGCATATTACACCTGTGCTCCGAGCTCTGCACTGGCTGCCGATAGCGTGCCGAGCCAGGTTCAAGGTGTTGAACTATAAAGCCCTACACGTTCTGGGCCCCTCATACCTCAGGGACCACCTCGCCCTCCACGCCCCAGGGCGGCTCCTTCGGTCTGCCGGGGGTGCCTTCTTGGAGGTCCCCCGCGTTAAGCATGGGGCCACAATGGAGAGGTCATTCTCGGTGGCCGGGCTATGCCTTTGGAACTCCCTTCCAGAGGAAGCTCGCCTGGCCCCCAGCCTGTTGACATTCCAGTGAAGTTGTAAAACCTGGCTGTTTGCCCAGGCCTTTGGGGAGGGTGGGAGGGGAGGGTGAGGGTTTTTTAGCTCCCCCAACTATCTATTATTTATTATCTTATTTGTTATTTTAGCCCTGTTTTAATATTGTTACATTGTATGTTTTAAATTGTTTTTATTATGCTTTTAGTCTTGTAAACCGCCCCGGGGGCATAAATCTTCAAAATAAAATAAATAAATAAATAAATAAATAAACAAACAAACAAACAAACAAGACATGTCCACGCATGACCCCCACCATCCATTTGAATTGGTGCATAGGGAGGCACACTCCCATGACCCACACAATAGCCACCTATGGCCATGCACAGAGCGCTCCTGAAAAATCCAGTGTGCCCTGTGCAGGCCAGAGTGGTTGTCTCAGTGGACTTTGCATGCTCTGCTGCCCCAAGCATCGACCACAGACACCTCCCCTCTCAAGCCTTGCTCCTTTAAAAACACCGTTAGTGGAGCTGGACCAGCCTTTGACTCACCAACATACTGGATGCAACTAAAAGCATGCAAGTTTGGGGTTTATAGTGGAATTTGTATTCTGGGATAAATATGACCCACTCAGGAATCCTGTTATTTTCAGCTCTTGGGAATTAAGACAGAACTGTGGCCTTCATGATTTATGTCAAGGAGATGTGGAGAAAGGGACAAAGGAGAAAGTACTGCTTCTTAAAGATATTAAAATAATATGCTAGCAGGAGAAAGTGTGAACCCCATTTTCTAGGTCTGTTTCTATGTGGAGAATTGCAATAGTCACAGTGCTTTTTCAAAACAAAGTTCTTATCAATGAAGACATTTTTTAAAAAGTAGCTAAGAAATATGCTAAGAAAATGGATTATACAGACAAATGGGAAATCACAGATATTTGTTAAAAATTCTGTATTTCCTAATTGTTCTTAGAAATAACCCCAGTAAAAAGTGCCAGCTTTACACCAGCAGGGGGATTTAAGATTGTTGACTTCTGAATCAATAGAACAATAGATCTTCACTGGCTTACATTTTATACATAACAGTAACTGAGGATTAAAAATAAAATAAAATGTACTATTATTAATTATTATTATTATTATTTATTCAACTTGTATCCTGCTCCCTCCAGCAGCTCGGGGCGACTCACAAAATATTTAAAACCATATATATGTGAGGCAATAAACCATAAAATGTAGAGGCAATAACTGCATTTTCTTCTGTGTGTCAATAGATGGCAGCATTTGAATGTCAATGTTTTCCTCTGGGACCTAACTTCTATCCTTTAGTCAGAAAAACTTCTCCATTAAGTAATTAATTAAATATATTTGTACCCCGCCACTCCTGCTTCTGGCAGCTTGGGGCAGCTTACACCCACTGAAGACAATATAATAAAACACTATATTAAAACACTTAAAAATAATCAGTACAGTAAAAACAGTCAAAAAGTGTGCAGACCCCCAACGACCGCAAGAGCCACCCCAGAAGTGAGGCTCAGGCTGTTTAGGGCTTTATAGGTCAGCACCTTGAACCAGGCCCAGAAGACTAGGCAGCCAGCGCAGAGCTTGGAGCACTGGTGTAATATGCCTGGGTCAAAGGTTCCCAAACTATGGGTCGGGATTCTTGGGGTGGGGGTTCATGATCTCAACTGATAGCTTTGTACATTTTTGTTTGGATGGGGTCACAGATGCGGCTCACGCAGGCCCAAAGCTTTGGAACCACTGATCTAACTAAGGTTTGATCTTACACTCTGGACTTGGCCAATTTCGCCCTGCCCTGTCCCAGATCTCAAAAAGTAACAAAGTTTTGCCCAAATAAAAGTACTGAATTCAAACCCTCACTTTATATCACCCTCACGTAAGTATAGCCAACTTTGTATTTTGTCTGTTCTATAGATAGCTTTGGAATTCCTGGGGTGCATGATTTTGTATGGTAGATATACAACCAATCCTCCAAGTGACGCACTGGCACAAACACCATTGAAATAGGCAGGAATTATGCTGATGCAGCACTTTGTGAATTAAACCTTACTTTATTCCTCATTTGCTTCTTTGCTAACTACACTGTAATATAAAATAAATATCACTTTTACATTTCTTGTGTATATTTCATTCAAGAATCTCAAAACATTTTACAAACATTGATTATTGTTCTTAACACCTCTGTGAGATACATTTAGTCCTATTTTACAGCTATGAGAACTGTGGCTGCATTAAAACGCATATTTATGGGACAAGCTGACCAAGCAATCCACCAGTCTTTGCATCAACAATAATTTTATTGATGTGATCCTATTCTGGTAAAACCCACTGGCTTCAGTTAGACTCCTCTCATGCAAGGGTGTTTACAATCACACCATATTCCTTTTTCCAGATGATTGATTTTTTGAAAAATTGAACAGCATTTGCCTTAGAACTGATCCTGGGATGAAACACCTTTGTTTGATTATGATTGTAAAGCACTCCACGTAAGAAGTTAAGGCGCGTAGGAATTCCAATGTAAAGGCTCCCATTGTTTTACATTGGAGTTTTTAGTGCCTTTACTGCCAGGTTGGCGACTTGTCTTGGGTCCTTGATGAAAAAGATTATTTTTGTCATGCATTCCTCTTATTAGTGACTCATTCAGATCGAACTCTGGGAGCAAAAAAATAATAAAAAAAAATCAGTTGCCAGACTTTATTTGCTTAGAATTCTAGGCCGCCCCCTCCTGCTACTGTAGCTCAGGGCGACTCACAACAGCATAAAACAACATTGTCTACGAAAACAGGGGTGGTCCAGGACCAAACAAACCTCCTTCAGGAGGGACTTCCACAGCCTCAGTGCGGCCACAGAGAACACCCTCCTCATCGTTACCACCTGAGATACTTGAGGAACCCAAAGAAGGACGCCCCCGGAGGACCACAGGGGCCGATCCAGGACCCAGGGTGTGAGGCGATCCTGCAGATAGGTGAGGTCCAGGCCATATAGGGCTTTGTAGGTCAAACCAACACCATGAATTGGGCCTGGAAAGCTACTGGCAGCCAGTGCAGAGACCAGAGCACTGGAGGTTTAATTCACAAAGTGCTGCATCAGCATAATTCCTGCTCATTTCAATAGTGTTTGTACCAGCTGCAGCTTCCAGACCATCACCAAACCCTCTGATGACCTCACCCAAAGGCTGCATATACACGTTGAACAGGAGCAGGGACAGAATAAAACCTTGCGGGATTCCACACGTGAGGTCCTGGGGGGATGATGAACAGTCACCCAGTATGACACATTGAGTTCTCCCAGCCAGGAAGGAATGGAACCATTCAAGAACAGTCCTGCCCACCCCAGCTCGGTCCTGCAAACAGGCCACCAACATCTCATGATCAACAGTGTCAAATGAAGCCAAGAGATCTAACAGGATCAACAGGGTCGACTGATCCTGGTTCAGTTGACGGGCGCAGTCTCAGTGCCAAAACCTGGCCAAAAGCCAGACTGTAAGGGATCCACAAAGCTGACATGATCGAGATGTCAATAAAAAGGGAAGGTTAGAGACCGGTCGATAGCTGGCCAGGGAGTCAACATCGAAAGATGATTTCTTAAGCAGAGGTTGCACCACCATCTCCTTGAGGCAGTCCAGCACTCTGCCCTCCCTACGGGAGACAATGACTACCCCAGTCAACAACGGCCCTAACATCTCCCAGCTGGCCTTAACTAGTCAGGACGGGCATGGGTCAAGTTCACAAGTGGCCCTAACAGCCCCAAGGACATCCTGTGCATCAGCAGGTGACATCCACTGAAACTGATCCTATAAAATAGGCTTCCATTACCTCTGGTTCTCCCACTGCAATAAGCACAGCATCGAAACTGTGGTGAATCTGGGCAATTTTGTCCACAAAAAAGTCAACAAACATGTCACAGCAAGCACTGGTAAATTCTTGTTCCAGGCGGAGGGAGGCTAGACTT
The DNA here is from genome assembly GCA_003113815.1 of Sphenodon punctatus. Lineage (NCBI taxonomy): Eukaryota > Metazoa > Chordata > Lepidosauria > Sphenodontia > Sphenodontidae > Sphenodon > Sphenodon punctatus. The sequence goes on along the minus strand of QEPC01004333.1, from coordinate 886,287 downwards.
ACCAGCTCCCTCACCACCCGGAAAAGCTCAGTTGGACGCGACTTTGCGGACAAAGAACCTCTTCTTTGCTGCCCACACAGCCACAGCCTATGTTTGTAAACTATATGCAGCAATCTTTTGGCTTCAGTACGAGAGCGACGCCACTGTTGGTCCAACTGCCACCCTTCCCGCTTCATCCGCCATGGGTCCTCTGTATACCAGGGGGACCTGTGAAGTCGGCATTCAGAGAGCAGATGCCTAGGGGCGTCAGAATATTTATTCTGATATTAAACCATTCTTGCCCCACTACACCCCTGAACCAGTCGCCATCCTGTTTTCCAGGTATCAATGGCTCTCAGGCACCTGCAAATTTCACACCCTAGTTTTCTTAGATGCCAGATGGAAGCTTCCATGGAATAGGGGTGGGGCTTGAGGAGGCAGGGCAAACCAGTCTTTCAGATGCTACATATGATTTCCCGTTAGCAGCTATATGTTGAGATCTATCAGGCAGGCAGTTCCTAGCCTTTGTAACGTGTTTTATAATACAATGTCACATTTTAGTCACAATGTCTTATGGGGCTCTGTCAAACACTATGTAGAAGTGCATCAGTGCAGTTACATTTATCAATCAAACTTGTAAACCACTTTAACCAGAGATGTGTTAGCACCTGAGGTTAACACTTAGTGACTTAAAGTGTTAGCACTTTTATCAGAGGTGTGTTAGCACACCACCAACAACAACAACTTGCAAGGGACAGGAGCTTGTGGTTCAGTAGCAGCACAGTAGTAGCAGCAGCAGTGAGGAGATCATCTCTCCACCCTCATCCATGTGTGGACTTCAGAAGACAAACTTCTCCAGTTAGCCCATCCACAGCTGCTGCTGCTGCTGCTACAAAATCAGAACAATGGTGGTGGAGAATCATGCCCAGAGAAGCAGCATCCTGAGCAGCTAAATATTAGGGGAGAGAGGCATACCTCACCTCCACATTAAATCTTGTCATGCTGTGTTGTGTGCATTATCCCCTGTGAGCTAACAATCCCCTCATTCTCATCAGCTGTTATCGCCTCTCGAGTTGGAGAGTGTTTGTTACATGGGGTGTTTTCAGATGAGCTGCTACTCCACATGACCATTCAGGAGCCACGGAGCTGACTGCCCATCTGAAGGTGGAGCGGCCGGATGTGTGCTTCCGTGAGCCACAGAGCACCCACTCGTAGAGCACTGTCGGGAAATCTAGAGTGCTCTGTACAGGGCAAACCAAATAGCTCCATGGCAACGGACATCCATGGAGGCCCTGCCTGTATGAATGGTGATAGCCAACCACATGAGCAGACAGATTCCCCCGCTCATAGGCACTGTGGGTGGGAGAAGCTGGCCTTTGCAATACAAGTCTGAAGAACTGGCTAGGAGTGCTAGGGAGCCCGGATTCCCCAGCGCTTGCACCCAGGACATGTCAATTGCAAAGGCCAGTCTGGCGTGCTTCCCACTCCTCCATAATCTGTGGGAGCGGGAGTGCGTAGGTATACCTCAGTGGCTGCAGTAGCTATGCTGGGAGCCGCCTGTTTGAAGCACTCCCCACTCACTCCACCTGTGTGGGTGCTCTGTGGCAGTGCTACTTGGCAGCCAGATGCCTAACATCCTATTGCCCTGCTCATTTAAAAGCACCCCATGGAAGAGACGGAGTTAAACACTGAACATAGCAGCAGCCACCTGGGAGCTGAACCAGCACACTCTGATCCTTACGCAGTGGCAGTGCTGGCTGAAAGAACTGACATGATATGGGAGAGTGTGATGGCCACCCAGAATGTCCCCTAAAACACAGTGGAGGAATAAGGATAATAAAAACAAATTGTCCTTCACACGTTATATCAGCAATGCAGGAGGGGCTTAGCTTGATTGTTAAATGGAGGTTTGAAGCTTGTCAGGTGCAGGTGACTTAGGACTTGCTCACAAAGAATCTTGTGAGCTACGTAAGGGCTTGATCTTCTACCCATTGAAATCCATGGCAAAACTCCCATTGACTTTATTGGGGAGAATTGCACTCTGTCTCTCCACTGACTAATGAATAGCATCCCAATGCAACTTTATGCGCAGATGAATGCAGGTTACATTTTCACAAACTTCTTCAACCCTAGAGTAAATAACTAGAATAAATAAATAACAAAATGAACCATAATTCTAGGTGAATGGTACAGATCCCCTACTTTAAAAGGCTTTAACCACCATGATCATGAGCACAAATGTCATGTAAAACATGCTTAATCTGGAAAAAGGCAACAGTGAAAACACACCCTTACAATGACATCCCCGAGTCCACAAAAGTCAATAGCAAACCCCTGACTTGACCAGTCGCACCAGTGAGGACTGCATCCTTATACGGGTTTTAGAGCAGGGATGAGGAACCTTTTCCCTCCCAGTGGCAATTTTGAAAATTAGTAAAATGTTCCAGGGAATGCTTATGGAATAGTGGAAGGGTCCAGATCACATATCAATCCCATGGATCCATCATTTGTCCTAGCCCTCATCTCCACTCCCTCTCCCTAAGCTTACTTTTTCAGGGCTTGAGGCCGATCCAGGAGCTGGAACATGGCCAAATAAAAAAAACAAAAACAGCTATGGGCCACACATTTGACCCATGAGCTTGAGGTTCCCCACCAGTGATTTAGTTCTCAGCGGTGGTTCTCAAAATTTTTTAAAACTATACTCCCTGCCCCCCTTTTGGAAGGTGCCCAGCGAGGCTTGGTGGTTGCAAACTCTGCTCCCCTTCTTGCACCCCGCTGCTTGAGAACTCCTGCTTTCAAGCATTATTTCCAATTGGTCTGGCAAAGGTCGGTCCCAGCGTCCCCGCTTGGGAGGAAAGCGGCAGCGCGGTGTAGGAAAAGCTGCCTCTGCTTTGTGCACTTCCTCTCAAGGAGCCTTTGGTAACCGCGCCCAGGAGCCTTGCCCTGGAGGGCTGCCAGAGACGCCGAGTAAGAAATTTGCAGAACCTGCGGCTGAATTGTGCAACAGCAACCGCCTATAGCGCAGGAGCAGCGCTACAATCAGCAGAAGGGGGTTGCGGGAGAACGTTTCAGCGATCGACGATTTGGGGAATCGGCTTATTTCTCCTAGATGCTAAGTTGTGGCAGGCAGCGCAAGTTAATTGCCGATCTCCGTTCGACACCGGGTGATCGACTGCGCCGCCTCAGAAACTGACTGTCAGCTACCCGGCGCATGCGCGTTCTGGTCGTTTCTGTGTGTCTCTCTCGCTGTACACCCCCCTCCCCCTTCGGCCCCTAGTGAGGGCTGGTACTTTCGGGTCTCGCGGACTAGAGACCTAGCAGAGGGGTGTCCCGCGGGCAGTGAGGGGGGTGGGGTGGCGCGCGCAGGGGGGTGTCTCGCGGGCACGGAGGGTGCCACCATGTCGGGGGTAGGAGGAGGTTCCTGTGGCGGCTCCTCTGGGGCCTGTGGGGGAGCGGCCGCCGCCGGCTTGTCCCCGGGAGGCGGCGGGGTGTCGATGTTCCGGTGGCTGGAAGTACTGGAGAAGGAGTTCGACAAGGCCTTCGTGGACGTGGACCTGCTGCTGGGGGAGATCGACCCCGACCAGGCGGACATCACCTACGAGGGGAGGCAGAAAATGACCAGCCTGAGCTCGTGCTTCGCCCAGCTCTGCCACAAGGCGCAGACCGTGTCCCAGATCAACCACAAGCTAGAGGTAACGGGGGAGGGGCTGCCGAGAGAGGGGCTGAGGGGGATCCCGTTGGGACGGCAAGGGGAGGGACGCTGCTGTGTGGGCAAGCGGGGTTGGGGTGTCATTGGAGTGTGACGGGGAGGGGCTAATTGTGTAAGGGGGCGTGAAGGCAGAGGAGATGCTCGAGTGTAAAAGGAGGACTGGTTATGGGGCAGGGAGTGGGGTGCTGCTTCCTCGAAAGCAGCCTTTGGTAACCACGCCTAAGAGCTTTGCCCCCCATCTCCTCTCCAGCTGGAGTTGGGGGCGCAGGGGGGCTGCAGGCACTTCCTCTCAAGGGTGTCAAGGAGGAGGGGTCACTGGTGAGTGTGTCAAGGGGAGGGGCTGATTGTGTGCAATGGGTGGGGTGTTATAAGAGTGTGAAGGTGGAGGACTCACTTGTCTGGAGTGGAGTGACACTGGTTATGAGGGGGTGCAATCGGAGATGCAAAGGTGAAGGGCTGAAGGCATTGGGACGTGCAGGGTTAGGGGCGCAGCGAAGTAGGAATGGGTCCTGATGCAGATGATGTGATGGGGCCCCTTGTTGGGGCACTCCGCTCTAGTGTGCAAATGCATGGGGGGGTGGAGCAAGCAAGCGGGCCCTGATGCAACTGCACTTATTCTAACTATGCTCCTAGGTAGGAGTTGGGACTCTAGATAACGGTGGTGATTTTTTTGGAAGAGGTGGAAGTGGTTGGGAGGCCAAAGGAGATGGGAAACTGGTTTGAGGGCCCCAGACTCCTTTCTCATAGTTAAGACGGGTCTCTGGCTACTGAACATATCATACATAGTAGGAAGTGATGCTGGTGAAAAACATAAGAAGTGCCGTACTGAGTCAGACTAATGGTCCATCTAGCCCAGCATCCTGTCTCTGACAGTGGCCAATCACAGTAGCTTGGGAGAAGCACCCAACAGGTCACAATGGGGGATCCATTCCCTGTTGTTTTCCCCCAGCTCCCGTCATGTTCCCTGATCCTGTCTGGCTAATAGCTGCTAATGGACCTATCTTCCAGAAACTTGTCCAAACCTCTTTTAAACTCAGCTATAGTACTGGCCCTTACCACAGCCTCTGGCAGTAGATTCCACAACCCAATTATACGCTGAGTGAAAAAATATTTTCTTTTATTTGTTTTAAACTTGCCACCCATGAGTTTCATGGAGTGTCCCCTAGTTCTAGTACTAGCTGAGAGGGTAAATAACTGCTCCTTGTTTATTAGTTCCACACCACTCATGATTTTATAGACCTCTATCATATCTCCTCTCAGTCGTCTCTTCTCCAAGCTGAAGAGCCCCAACCTACCAAGCCTCTCCTCATACGGGAGCCCTTCCATGCCCTTGATCATTTTTGTTGCCCTTCTCTGTACCTTTTCTAGTTCAGCTATGTCTTTTTTGAGATGGGGTGACCAGAACTGCACACAATATTCAAGGTGCCGTCGCACCATTGATTTGTATAGAGGCATTATGACATCCTCAGTTTTAGGATAAAACTGAAAAATTCTGAATAATTCCTAACATTCTGTTTGCTTTTTTGACTGCTGCTGCGCACTGTGCTGTGGATTTCATTGTATTGTCCATAACCACCCCCAGATCCTTTTCCTGAGTGGTAACTCCTAGCTTAGTACCCAGCATTGTGTACGCATAGTTTGGATTATATTTCCCTATGTGCATCGCCTTGCTCTTGTCCACATTAAATCTCATTTGCCATTTAGAGGCCCAGGATCGTGTTGCAGTTCCTCACAGTCTGCTCATGTTTTAAACTACCTTGAATAACTTGATGTCGTCTGCAAGTTTGATCACCTCATTCTTAACACACTTTTCCAAATCATTAATGAATACATTAAACAGCACCGGTCCCACTACAGATTCCTGGGGCACAGCACTTTTTACTTCTCTCCATTGTGAAAACTGCCCATTTAGTCCTACCCTTTGCTTTCTATCTTTTAACCAGTTTCTGATCCATAGTAAGACGCTACCTCCTATCCCATGACTTTTTAATTTTCTCAAGAGTCTCTCATGAGGAGAAAGGAAATCAGTAATGTAAACCAAACTTATTGAAGATACGTAAGCCAGATTGCCACAAAGTCATGTTTGCCTTAATTATGATATTTTTACAATTTTAAAAAAGTAGCCCTTTTTATTTTGATTCCTGGATTTTATTTTTTCTCTGCAATTATTAATACTAGAAACACATTTTAACAATAAAAAATTGAGATTATCACATAATCAGCTCACTCCCAACATCTGGGACTTGAAGATATACATCAAATAATTTCAAGACTGTGATAAAATTGTGAGAAATGGCAACACTGAAAAAGTAAATTGAAGCAGTCACTTTTTCTAATGAGGGCAAAAGCCTTTTGATTCAGCTTATTGGCCTTTAGCTTATTTAGTCTTGGTCCATTTTTACACGGAGACGCCCTGCCCCCCAGCTGAGTGTGTGTGTGGGTGTGCGATGTGGGGGATGTCCGTGTATGCACCGTGGCGGGGGGGGAGGGGATGGGGTGTTCATACATGCGAACAGCAAGGGCGGTGGGTGGGTGTGCATGTTCCTCATGCACACCCATCTTCACCCACCCACAAAACCATCCGGCAAACCAGCTGAGGCTCCATGGGTGGAGGTGGGTGTGTGCCCATGGGAATGGGCGCGCACCCACCGCCACCCACCCACTGCTGCCTGTGTAAAAAAGGCCTTGGTGTTGGTTTGGACTTCTCACTTCCAGAGAATGTTCACATAGACATGGCTGTAAAAAGGACTATATTATTCCGTTTTACTCAGTTCTGGTTCTGTTATGCATAGAAATGAAACCACACATACCGTCTCCTTGTCCCGCCCCCACCCCCGAAACAGTTTTGACCAGTTAAAGTTCAGAATGTACCAGACTATCCTGTCAGCTACACAGATTTTCCCTGAATTTATATCGTCTCATGACTCCGGGTGTTCTTAAATGAACAAGGTGATATGGGGGTGAAGGGGTCCATCAGATGGAGTACGTGGGGACAGATTCAAACAGGCAGCTCCGAGCGTGGTTACCCTGGCCACAGAGGCAAGCTGCCATGCACTAAGTCTGCCACAGACCATGGGAGACAAGGAAGCACGCCAGGCTGGCCTTTGCAACTGACATGTCCTTGACATGAGCGGTGGGGAACCTGGGCTCCCCAGCACTCTTGGCCAGTTCTTGTGACTTGCAAAGACTGTGTCCCCTATATGGTGGACCGGTCTGCTGGTGTGGCTGGCTGCCCAAGTTCATACAGTATGGGGCTCTGTTGCCAGGGAGCTATTTGGCTTGCCAGGCTTGCATGGAGCACTCCGGACTTCCCGGCAGTGCTCCATGTGTGGCCATGAGTGGGTACTCCAAGATTCATAGGAGTGTGCGTCCCCCCCTCCCCCCGCTCCACCTTCAGATGGGCAGTGGCTTCTGGGTGGCCATGTGGGGTAGCGTCTTGTCTAAAAACATCCTCTGATCTCTACATTTTTGTTCCACAATAAATACTTAGTTAAATTTAAGGTCTCTGCCTTGATATTTGAAGATTTCCATGGGATTGGCCCTGCATGCATGAGGGCACAAGCTGTTCTTAATCAGTACATGGAGATTTTTGAGCATAGAAGATAGAATTTTTCAGGTTCTGGACCAAGATTATAGAACATAGCCATGTGAAATGTGATGTCTTTTCATTTTCACAACTAAATGAAAAGTTTGATCCTTTAACTTAGCTGCCAGATTTATTTATTTGTTACAGTTTAAAATTTTACTCCTACCTTCGCTGGAAGGTGCATGTGCGTGTGAGACAGAGATTTAAAAACTTTTGAAAAGTTCAAAGACATAGAAATCTGGATGGGTAGGTAGATAAAGTACTGTTCTGGTTTTGTTGTTTCTCGTATGGGCTGTAGCTGCCTTAAATTCCGTTTAATATGATCACCTTTTCATTAAGCTACAGCTTTTCCTGGTGCAAAAATAGGTTACTGTAGGAAGAAAGCTCTTTGGCCTTAGTTTTATTTCAGTTCCTTCCTGGCAATGAGACATGGATTTGCAAAGTATTCCTTGGTTGTTAATAGTGCAGTAGTCTAGTTGGGAATGTTTCACATAGAATCTAGCAGAGTAGAAGAGATTGTGTTTAATACAATTCCATTTTGTGTTTTGTTTTCTTTTAAAAAGCATGCGTGTTTTTATATATATGTGTATACATGTACTCGCTGCAACTCTTTTTCATAGCTATAAGCTCTTTACTGAGAAGCTTGCTTTATATATTTATATAACATATAAATGATATCCATACAACTAAATATAGTGTGTGTGCATGTATATATTTTATACTTACATGTAATATGTGCATGTATATAATTTATATTTTATATAAATATATAAGGCAAGGTTCTCGGTAAAGAGCTTAGCATATATCTCTATGCTATAAAACATAGCCATGTGAAATGTGATGAGTTGCAGTAGATAAAACCAGTAGAAATAGCAGGTGACAGAAATTCTATTTGCTGTTAACGGCAGTGAGTGTGTTTATGATTTGTTTGAAGAAGAGGGAAGATTTCTGGTATAAATATTGATTTGGGAACTTGTTCCAAACTGCAAGAGCAGTTGAGGGACGAGTAGAGAGAATTGATAGTGCAATCCTTGCCTCATTGAAGTAACTGGCTCAGTTCCTATTGACTTTAATGGCTATGTATTGCACCCTGCATGAAGCTTTGAAGAAATGAGGTTACAGAATATTTAAAATTCATCAAAAAGAAAAAATTCACTTCAACTTTACCTTTGTTTTTGTGTTTATCACAGTATTAATTCAGGTGTTCATTGTTTAGCAGGAATGAACTGAAATGTTGGTGTTAATACTGCAGCTGGCATGGGTTTACGTTGTCCTTGGTGTGTATCTCGAGATTATGACTATGGCTGGGTTCTTGTGTTAAACTTTTACTGAATATTTTAACAACTTTAGGATAGTAAAATGGCATGTTTTTGAAACATGTTTCTGTTCCTTTTTGTGATTGTAATAAGTATAGCAGTTTCCGATATTTCACATCTCATCCTGTAGAATTCAAATTATTACTGTAATATAATCAGGTCATGAAAAATCCATTTCTCATTCACACATGGCAAGTAAAATGCTTTCACTTACAAACTAGGGAGCTGTCTCACTTAAAGATTTCATTCTTAAAAATGGATGCAAAGAGGTGAGGTGAAGGAGGTTTACAAGGCAAGAAAACCCATACTGAGCAACCGTGCACTGTCAGGTTTCTCTTGCAGACTGCCCCTTGGGACAGACCTTGGGAGAACAATGTGCGAATGAACCCAAACATGTTTTGTTCTCTCAGTCTTGCAGACGGTTTCTGTGGTCACTGCTGTTCATAGCTTTGCAAGGAGTTGGGTAAAATTTACAAAAATTTGGTAAATTTCAGAAAAAATCAATGAGCTTTAGAATAAATCATGCTATTTTCATACTGCTACTTGAAGAGGTGGCAGAAAAATTAGAGACTGGAGTAATTTACTGAAGAATAAAATCCAGACAATAGACTGGTCTGAAGAAGGGATATAAGATGAAACCTCTCCCTTGCCACCTAATAAGTGTAGGTATCATGCTAATAATTTATACTAGAACTTTCAAATCTTGGTTTAAATTGAATGTATGCTGCAGTTGTGTATATCTGAAAGATCTGACCCTAGCAAGGGTTAGGGTGGGTTTTTATTGGTTTTACTGTTGGGTTATTTTAAATGTTGAGTTTTTATTATATTATTTGTTTTTAAATGTTGTTAGCCGTCCCGAGATGCGCAGGAGGGGACAGCATACAAAACATGAAATTAATAAATAAGCAATCACCTCTTTGTTTCTGAAGTGTCTTTTTTTTTTTAAAAAGCAACTAAGCATTTACTATTGTAATTTTTCTGTGGATCTCTACGTAATTTGTGTCAGTAAAGATCTTTTATATCACAGTGCTTGCTTCATATTCATTTTACAGTTGGGTATATGTAGTCTAGCAAAAAGAAGATTAAGGGGAAACCTAATAGCAGCCTTCAAATATCCAAAGAGCTGCCCCAAAGATGATGGCAAAAAACCCTGTTTTTTACTGCTACAGCAGGCAGGACTAGAAAGAATGTGCTGCAATTACAGGAAGGTAGATGTCAGTTAGATATCAGGAAAAATTTCCTAGCAATAAGAGCTTTTTGGCAGTGGAACAAGTTGCCTAGGCAGGTCATAAACTCTGTCACTGGAGGTTTTAAAAAAGAGGCTGGACAACCATCTGTCAGGGATGTTGTAGTTGTAGACATCCTGCTTCCAAGCAGGTGATCCTCAAGGTCCCTTTCAACTCTGACATTCTATGACTTTATATTAAAGATAGAAGTGCAACCCTCTGTATTGTTTGCTGACTGTATTGATTTATGTAGTATAATAAAACAAGTATAAGTTTTAAAAACAAAATTAAAAAAAGATAGAAGTATAATTGAAGTGCATAACTTAAGGGTAAAAAACATTACAGGGAAGTTAATTATCTGAATACCAAATAGTAAAAGCATGGGAAATTCAGAGTTAGGAGAAACCCAAACATTAAAATATGAAGTATATTTAAGATATCCCAAAAGCCTTAATTTTCTCCTTTATAGTTTATTGTATGGCATTACTATGGAATGAATTTCAGAATGTATTTCAGTGTGGTCCTTGTCTGGAGTGGGTGAAAGGATTTTAGAAGATCTTGCTTTTTATGACAGTAACTGTAGTGCAGGTTTAAGATCCTTTTCATTCCTAAATTGTGAATTTCTCCTTGTTAATATTGTTGTTTTTGTCTTACTACATTTTTATCTGAGGACTTCCTTGTGTCTTTTAAATTACTGGAATTTAATTCATGAGTACTAACCGAGTACTATAAGCTAAAGGGAAAGCTAGCATGTGAAGCTGGCTGGCAATGGGTACTAACCAGGGATCCTAGAAATCTATTTGCAATGGAAAAAAGCAGAATTTGTGTTTTTTACAGAGACTATTTAGTTTTTACATTTTGTGAAAAAATAAAAACATATGTTAACTGTTAACTACATTTTACTAAAAGTACTAAAAAACTGTTACTTTTTCAGTGCACGCAATCTTCCCCTCTTCTGGTTGGTTTTTCAATGTGCTTAAATTTACAAAGCTAAACATACTCCGAAAAACTGCTTCCGGTATACAATGGATACTCAACAGCATATAGGGGTTTGTATTTTAATGCATCTCAAATTTCACTTCAGCCTCCAGATGTGAATAACTAAAGTTATTAGATAAACAAAAAACCTACTGTTTTACAAACTTAGGTAAGGCAGATTCATACCAACCAAACTTTTAACAAACCTAGAAATTGTGTGTTAAGGCTCCCGCCTTAACTTCCACACCTTGTAAGCAGTAAAGCTGTTGTATGGCTTCGCATACTGTGCTCTCTTACAACTTAGGCTCCATGCACCCACTTTACCTTCGTCTTTCAGCTCCAATCCTCTTCCTTTGCAGGTTGGGGGCAACACTAAAGCTGAGCAGAATGCTATGTAAGTGTTTAATAAGTATTTGGGTACACGTTGACATTAAATGCATGTAAAGGCCAATGGAAGGAATGGAGGAAACATTCATCCTAATTTGGAATTAAATTATATCTCATTAAGTGTTTCTGAAATAATACAATGGAGATGCATCCTTAGGAGTGGGGGATGGAAGAGGATGTGGAATAACAAAGGCAGCAGGGAGAGACGGTGGAATGACAGGGAGGAGGATATAAGGATGAAGTACAGGAGGAAGGAACTTGATGGACTAATAGGAGGAATGACATAAGAAATTAGTTGAATCTCGAGATTGTTGGTGACGTAAATGATTGGGAGGAGTGATAGAGTATGGGAAACACTACCATGGTTCTATTATGCACCATAGGTATGTCCTTGTTGTTCTACTCTATTGCCCCGTGTTTTTCAACTCCTCTTCTGGGTGGTGTTTTTTTTTTTGGTGGGGTGGGGTTGTTATCTCACACAATGTGTCGCATTCTGTATTAGAGATGATCTTCATTATATTGGTCAGGAGTCTTGTAATTTTTTGGGAGGTGATTGAAGTTTATTGGGTAGTCCAGACGTCTGGGTTGTGTGTCATCAGGTTGGAAGGTAGTAGATTAAACTGGGGGTG
>QEPC01004333.1:833702-871153 GCA_003113815.1 Sphenodon punctatus | reverse complement strand
CCCTTCTGCTCCCTCCTCCTGCTCCCTCGGCCCCTTCCCCTCACAGACCCCCCAGCCCCGCCACCTCATCCAGCTCCTCTTTCCTCCTGCTCCCTCAGCAAGCGCAAGTGCTTTTTAAATGCCAGGGACATCTTGACACCTCATCTAACATGAAATATTGGACCAAAGCACATATTTAGCATACTCAATATCTGTCCTATGCAGCCATCTGTGACTATAAGTGTATGCTCACAGAGAAAACCCCGTCAACATCAGGGTTGCAAACCAGAGGAATTTGCCCCAGGGAACTCCATGGAAGTCAATGGAACTCTCAATACAGAACATTAGCTCTGCCTTAACTAATGGAGCCACTAGTGTGGCTCCATAATGAAATGATGCTGAAAACTAAATTGCCTGTAAACACCATGTCGCTGAGTTCAGCAAGGACAAATTTCACGTTGATGGTAATGTGCTGTTCTGTACTGTATGCAGCAAGGCTGTAGGTTACGTTTGAAGGCAGACAATTATAGAACATATGGAAAGCACTAAACGTATTTGGTATATGTAAGAAATATAAATGACAATTCTAGTAAGATGGCACTAGTAGGCTTCGAACTTGCTTTAAAAATGCAAATATATCAAAATGTTTTGTTCAACTGATACCTGCCTCTCTCTCTATATATAATTTGTGGCTAGGGAAACTGAGGTTCATTGTTTAATTTTAATTGCAGAGAAAAACAGCTTTCTTGATAGTTTTTTATTGGATAATTTTTTTTTTAGATCATGGAAAATTAGGATCCCTGGTGTGAACAAATGATACGGAAGTCCACTGCCCATTTATTAGGTGTTCGCCCCCACTGGCCCCATGCCCCGCCCCCGGCTGGACACACAGCCCTCACTCGCATGCAGAGCGTTTGCTGTGTGAGCAAATACGGGCTAATGTGTGCCCATGTCCTGTCAATCAGGTTGCGTGCATCCTTAGTATGTACAGGTCCTCCAGCACCGTAGAGTCACGGGCAATAAAGCCTAGAGCGTTCCGTGGAGTGACCATTTCTGACCCCTCTCTCCGCTCTTGCTCTCACTGGCATGCATGTAATGTCTGCCTTAAAAGCCCACCATGCCATTTTAATACGTGCATTCTCCCAGCTCTTCCTGTTTGGCAGTACATGCCCTCCAATGCTTGCTGTTTCCCAGCTGCTGTATTCTCAGTCACATGGCCCAGGTACTCATTCCTGCTTCCCTTCGAGCGGGTGGAAGGCTGAAAATTGGATGGGCAGGGGCTTGAAACACCAGGGCGGAAGGTGGCTGGGGCAGTCTGAACTAATGGCTTTGCTTGTGTCCTTGCTATCGGTCTGCCAGCCCAGTAGGCACAGACAGAACCCCCAGCCACAAGTGCGCAGCAGAACCAGGACCTGCAGGTCTGCAGTTGGTGGCACAGGGAGGATTTGGCAAGGGAGCTGCTTGGGGAAACCACACGGCAAGTGTATGAGATCCACGATGCCCTTAATGGCATGGCCTGGGAGCACAGGCAGCTGGTGCAGAAGAATGCCTCCGAACACAAGGCCTTTGCTGCCGAGGCCTACCTGGACCACCACCTGGAGGACAGGCACTGTCTGACTCTGGCAGCAGTTTGAGTGATCAGACAGCATGATGAAAAATCTATTTCTTAGACTGTAAGGGGCAGAGACCCTGTCTACTTTCAACAGTTGTAAAGTGCCAAGTACATTGCTGGCACTATAGAAATACTTAATAATGATAATAAGGTGATCAAAGAGATGAGTGGGATGTGGGCACAGATGCAAAGCAGCTTGCCTCAGTCCATCCAGCTCCAGAGCTCCTTGTTCGAGCATGTTGCTCCCACAATGGTGAGCATTGTTTCTTGGGGCAGGAGCCATTTCCTAGCCCCCATTGGCCATTCACGTCCCCTACATAGAACCCACCCACCCCCAGAGAAAACACCTGAGCCCTGTATGCATTGCACTCATGCAAGAGAATAGTTCTTGGGCCAGGAATGCTTCCCCTAGCCAATAATTCCCACAAACACTCCTCCACAGCCAGATCAATGGGAGGAGGATCAGTAGTTAGTAGTGGAGGTGGCTCTAGCTGGAATTCAATCCTAGCAGCTATTGTTCTCCACCACTCCCTTAAAAGGCCAGAAGACCAACAGAGTGGGTGGCACTGAGCTGCCGGTTAAAGTACTTTTTTAACGCTGTCTGCCTTCATGAGCTAGGACTTAAGGGGTAGGCAGGGTCCCTAAAAACAACAGTTCTCATGAGCACCCCCTCAATTAGTGCTGTAACTCAGTACTTGGTTTCAAGTAAACCAAGAAATTGGCATGATACTCGGTAAACTGAGGAATTGAACGCGGTGGGCAAAAAGGGGGTGGGTGTGGGAACATGACTGTTGCTCCAGTCATGGCATGAGAATCTCAGCTATCTGCAGGATGACGCGATGGGGCATCCTGAATTTTGCGACCCACTCAGTATCTCCCTACAAGGAAAGCATATGCTCTCACCAGTCTGTACTTATCTCTGAGCCAGATAAGTCTCTGAGTGGGTACAACCATGCGCAGGGTGTCAGTGATAGAAGCTGCATCTCCCGACAGCTACCTATTTGTATGCATCAGCTGCACTAGCATGGCTTCAATCCTCCCCAGTGCAGTCCGTTGTCGCTGGAGGAAGGCAAGTGCACAGTGCCGAAGCAGGAGGCGCCTCCGTGGTGTGGTGCCCCACCCCCCCAAGCTTTCCCAGCCACAGGTCTAGCAAGAGCTTTTCTGTGCCTTGATATCACATCGTGCCAGAGATCAGGAGGCTTGGATCTTTTTGATCACTTGCAGGTTCTGCTCAGCAGTGGAAAGAAAGGCCTGGAACGCCATAATGAGAACAAGGAAGTTCTTGGATGGCATGCGTTTTCATGGCTGTGGTTCCAGGGTCCATGGACCGTGTGCCAAATGTATTGAACAGCTTAAAGAGCCGGGGGCGTCCCTATCTGTGTGCCGCACATGAGCAGCTATTGGCTACTATTGGTTGTGTGTCCTTATAGGACTTGCTGCGTGCCAAGCATGAACTATTGGTTACAGCTGGTGATTGATTGACATTCTTTTGCAAAGCTTATGGTGTGTGTGTGTGTGTGTTGCTGCTCTGGCACTGCCAATCCATGTGGCTATTAGAATGCATAGATATTTCTGTCACAAGCACTGAGTGCGTATGCCTACTCCTCTAAAAATGTTTCAGATGTTAGCACCACAGAAGCATGAAACTTCTTAATTGGGGTTGGGGGGACTACTGAATGTTAAGAAATGGCCAGGTGGAGGGAACTGCTAGGTAGTGAAGGTCACTGTGCTTAGAATGTGTGTGGGAACACAGCTGCCCATTTGTTAAAAGCCGATATATATTTTTTAATCTTTTGAAAGTGTGTGTTTTTGCTTGCAACGAGCATGAGGGGTCATAATGCTGCAGAAAGCTATTGCTGGAGGTTGTTTGCCCAGGAAAGTCAAATGACTTCAGCTTTTGTTTGTGGGTGCTGTGGCCGCCTGGGGTATGGGTCCCAGAGAATTTGGGGGGGTGATAGATACCGTGGCCTTTGTTGACTTTTGGGCAAGGCCTGACGTACAGAAAGAACTGTCAGACTCAACTTCCGAGACAGCCAGTGTGCTACTAGCTTGGCACGTACACGCAGTGGAATTCTGTGTATGCATGATGGAGTGCAGACTCTGCACAACCCTCCTGCAGTTCCAAGGTTAG
This sequence comes from Sphenodon punctatus, assembly GCA_003113815.1. NCBI lineage: Eukaryota > Metazoa > Chordata > Lepidosauria > Sphenodontia > Sphenodontidae > Sphenodon > Sphenodon punctatus. The sequence continues at coordinate 867,431 of QEPC01004333.1, read as the reverse complement.
CAAATGGAAGAGTGGGATCCCTGAACAAGATGAGAGAGTAGGGTGTGAATGAGATTGACTTTTCTTGACATTTGTGCGCTGCTAGAAGTAGGCAGTCACTAATGGAGGCTGGAGCTTCCCAGCTGTTTTTCCTCATCACTGCCCCGATGACAGTGAGAGGATACCTGCGGGGCCACTGGGAGTGCCTTGATCAGATCGCAGAGATTAATCTCTTCAGGGATACAAGTGACTTGGAGTACAGGGAATATGAACTAATTGAAGAAGAGCTTTTTGCCCTATACGAGGTTTGGACACTTGGGGTGTTTTTAAACGAGCAAGGCATGGGGTGTGTGTCTGTGGTCACTAGTGGCACAGTTGTGGAGCAGCCACTCAGGTGGAATGTGTGGGGAGGGATCCTAACAGGCGGCTCCCAGTGTGGCTACGGTGGCAGCTGCTTTGCACTCCCACAGACCATGAGGGAGAGGGGAAGCACGCAGGGCTGTCGTTTGTAATTGATATGTTTTGGGCGTGAGTGCTGGAAATGGGGCTCCCCAGCGCTCGCAGCCACTTTCTGTAATGTGCAAAGGCTGTGTCCCCACCCCCATCCAAAGTGCCTATGAGTGGTGGATCTGTCTGCTGGCATGGGTGGCTGCCCCAGTTCCTATGGACAGGGGATGCATGGGTACCCGTTGCCATGTACTTTTTTTGACTTACCCTGCATGGCACACTCTGGATTTCTCAGCAGTGTGCCGTGAGTGGGTGCTGCATGGCTCACGGGAGTGCGCATCCCCCCCCCCCCGGCACTCCCCATACCTTCAGACGTGGTCGGATGAGTGGCTCCTGGATGGCCATGCGTGGCAGCATCTCATTTAAGAAAAGCCCTCGGAGAAGTGCAGAGCAGCCTCACAAGCAGGGATGCTTGTTTTGCTTAATAAACTCAGCTTTATGTGCATAGTAAAAGGTTATTTCCAGCGGCCAAGTGCTGACAGGTATAGACCCAGGTATGAACTTCTGTGGGTGGGCGGGGATAGCAGCGCTGGAATGCCTTCTGGAGTCATAGCCTGGAATAAAGGAATCGCTGGTGCAGTGGCTTCTTTCCATGGTTCACCGTGGCTGAAAGTCATCATAGGGAGTGGAATACTGAGAAGGGGGTGGGGCTTGGTGGGTGCAACACAGTGGGGAAGAATGCCTGCGTATGTAACTAGGCTGATCCCTCGAAACCTGTGAGTGGGGCTGCCCGAACACACAAGAAATACATGCAAGGCGCTGCATACATGCTAAACATGTCAGTGGAGGATGCACTGACTGAACCCGGATTGGGCTATTGTCTCGTTTGTTAACGCCTTTTGTGAAGAGCAGATCTGGGCAATGGAGTAGAGTCCAATCCTGGATTCCCAGCATTTCTGTGCTTTAAGGTTCCTGCTGCACTTCTGTCTCTGCTTTGTTGGCAGTGTTGCCTTGATGCATGCTAGAAATAGGGAGAGAACTTTAAGCCCTGTTACCCAGTGTTCTCTTTTTCATGATTGTCATCCTCTCCCAATGTGAGTGAAACCAATTTGCCTGTTTAGGAAGATAATTTCCTATGCAGCAAGAAACATCATAGGAGCACTGTGAAGAGCGGGTCAATCAAGGGGGTGACAGTCTTTTCCAAAGGCATTTTGTTGCCACAGCTGTAGTGACGATAAGAGATGTCAGCCATTTTGGAAGAGGGACGTAAAAAAATATTCATTTTTATGATGGGTTTTAATTAACGGATTTATGTGCAATTTCTCAGAAAATACATTCTTTGCTCAAACAAATTCTATTAGATCTGTCGGCTACATTTGATACCATTGACCACGAGATGTTGGTGGCTCAGCTGCAGGACCGGGCCGGGGTGGGCAGAATAATTCTTGAATGGTTTTGCTCGTTCCTGGCCAGGAGAACTCAGTGTGTGGTTCTCAGGGAATGTACTTCATCTTCCCGGGACCTCAAGTGTGGAGTTCTGCAGGGTTCTATTCTGTCCCTCCTCCTGTTCAACGTGTATATGCAGCCTTTGGGCAAGGTCGTGAGAGGGTTCGGCGTGCATTGCCATCAGTACGCCGATGACACACAGCTTTACCTCTCTCTTTCTGTAGACCCAGACCCGGCAGTCTTGGTGCTCACCCAGTGCTTGGCAGCTGCGGGGGACTGGATGAGGGCGAGCCGTCTGAAGTTGAATCCTGACAAGACGGAGGTGATGTTGGTGGGTAGGGCTGGGGTGGTGGTGGCCCCCATCATCAATGGGGTCTGCCCCCCTATGGCCACACGGGTCCGTAGCCTGGGGGTGGTCCTCGACTCACAGCTCCACCTGGATCTCCAGGTGGAGGCTGTGGCGAAGGGAGCATTTCACCAATTACATCTGGTACGACGGCTGCGGCCGTATGTTTCAGACTTGGATCTGGCCACCATCATCCAGGCCTTTATCACCTCTAGACTAGACTACTGTAGTGCACTCTACGTGGGGCTGCCCTTGGGGACAGTCCAGAGGTTGCAGCTGGTGCAGAATGCGACGGCCCATCTCTTAACGGGGACGGGTTGCTGCGAGCACATTACATCAGTGGTCCGTTCTCTGCACTGGCTGCCTATTATCTTCCAGGCCCAATTCAAGGTTCTGGTGATGACCTACAAAGCTCTGAACATCCTGGTTCCGGCTTACCTGTGGGACCGCCTCAGGCCCTGGATTGCGTTGCGGCCCCTGTGGTTGACCGGGGACGCCTGACTCGAAGTCCCCTGGGTTGCCCAGGTGGCGACGATGGGGAGGGCGTTCTAGGTGGTTGCTCCTAGCCTGTGGAACTCCCTTCTGTTGGAGGCCTCCTGGCCCCGGACCTCCCCTCTTGCTGTAGACCGTATAAAACCTGGCTGTTCCGCCGGGCCTTTGGAGAGGGAGACGGGTGGGGTGGGGTGGGGAGGGGAATGCTGCCCTTTTCATTCTTTTTATCCTTTAAAATGTTTTAATTATATTTTTTATGTGTTTTATTGATGCTTGTAAACCGCCCCGAGCTGCTTTTGAGCAGGAAGGAGTGGGATATAAAACTAGTAAAATAAATAAAAAAATAAATCGTAAGTGCTGTGAATGTGGCAAGGATACTTTTAACAGTAGTTCTGCAACTGACATCTTTTTTTGCTTATTGCTGCTTATTGCTGAAACTAGGGATTTAGAGGTTGAGTGTCAGTTCCTATAAGGATTGGCCCACCATTTCTTCTAACGTATTTGACTGATAGCTAGGTATCACCTTTGGCACAAAAGTGACATTAGCTCTGATGCTGGACTAGGAGCAATGAAATAGTTTTGCTATTGTGTGGTGCCCTTGGGTGGGGAAGTCAGAATTAGAGCCATGTTTGGGACAGAAATTTGACCCAAGCCAAACTGCACTGGGACTGACTCAAGGCCAAGCCTGATGCAGCCAGGCTGTTCTGAACCTTGGTCCAATGTGTCCAGGTGGCTTCACAGCACTTGTGAGTTCATCTTTATCATTTATTTACAGCTGCAGCCAAATCAGCTTGTCAGTTGTGGGGGGAGTCATGTTGGAAAAGGGACAGGGCTGCTTTCCTTTGTATTGAACATTTCCTTTGTATTGTGTTTGCTCAGGACAGTAATAGGGAAGTTGTAAGGTGAAAAGTAGCTTATGTGGAATAAAGGATGAAGGAAAAAGGTGGGTATGTATGGTCACAAGTTGGAGACCCTGACTGAGAAAACAGAGATAATGGACAATAAGTTGCTTCTACAGTTAAGTCTAGCTCCCCCCTAGTTATAACTTTACATTATCTTCTTCCAGAGGATACACACTTCTTAAATCTGGACTTTTTCCACTGAAACCATATTCCAACAAAATATCTAACTATCTAACTCAGTAATCCTATCTATTTGTAAGAACTATAGGCAAAGGAATTTGTTCAGTCTAAAAGTGCTTCTAAAATCTCAACGGGCTTCAGAGGTTGATTTCTTAGTCTGTGCTCTACAACGGTTGGAAGGAAAAGCGATTATGAAACTCACTCCACCTCTCATTTAACAGACTTGTTAGGAGTTCAGACAGAAGGGTGAGGCCAAGACGCTTAAAACTGCCTAACTGCTCTTTAGGTCCAGCTGTGGGACACTATACCAAGCTCAGGCAGACAACTTTACAGTATTTTATTCCAGAGACAACTTGCGTTAAACAGACACAAAGACCCTGATCCAACTAAATGCATTGCTGACTCACAGGCAGCAGTCGGGTCCCTGTGCTAACATCCGCATGCCACCCCCACCCCCCTTCCTGTGGATCTGCAAGGATGGAGTTGAATGCTGGTAGTCAGGATCCTGTGCCAGTGAGGAAAGTCTTCCCGCCCCTTGCCACCACCGGCCATGGAGTTAGGCAGTGATAAAGCTGCCCAACTGGCAAGACAACCTACGGCACCCTGGGCTCCCTCGATGGCTGCGCTGCCCCTGTGCCTGGTCTCAGCAGTTGCAGAGGGGGGACACCACCACCCCTTTCCATCTGGGGAAAAGATGCTGATGCTCCTGCTGCCCCTGCCTCAGATACAGATCCCAGTGATCCCAGTACTGTCTGGCTGCTGTAGTGTAGCTGGGAACAGGGCTCCCTTCTACCCCTATATATAGAACGTATCTGTGCCTACCTTGGGTGCATCTCCCTCATGCACCAACCCAGAGCTGCATCTGGGACCAAAGTGTTTAGTTTAGAAACCTCCATTATCTAATTATTCATTATTAGCATTTCTAATGCTTTTACTACCTAAGCTCAGAAATTAATTAAATCGTTGTCAGCAATAAAAATTTAGTGGTGAAAATATCCTGTGTTTACAATGAATTTGATTAGAAACTATTTCCTAATGTTTTTTCTCTCTCTCTGTCAAAGACCCAGCAGGAAGGTAAGGGGCTGTTAAGCTGCTATCAATCCTGCTTGGACATTTCTTCATTTTTCATATATGCCTTCTAGAACATGCTATTTTGTATTTAAAAATCACTTCTTAACAGCCCTGATCAAAAACACACTTGCGAGGAGCTACTCGTACTTTAGTAATATATTTATCGTGAAATTTCCTTGTGGGTGTTCTGTTGAAAGAGCTGTTGAGAAGTGTTTTTTACATATAAGGAGCGTGTTGTAGAAAGCATATGTGAGAAATCAGTGGATGTTGGCTTTGGGGTGTTCTCCAAGACCATTTGGAAACATTTCTTTCTGGCGTTTATTGACAGTGTAAACTCATGTTATATAACGTATGTTAAAGGTTCTTTGTTTGTTACTGATTGATTAGTTTAAAGAAAACATTAATGGAGCTAATACAAAGAAACATACAGCCAAATGCTGCTTACTGGGCAGCTTCTATGGGATTGGAGCCTGACTCCAACTCCCAGTGAAGCTGAGTGGGCTGTCACAGCCAGTGAGAGATTGGGATCTAGTGTCTGGACTGCTTCCCTTGCCTGGGAACTAGGAAAGAGAGAATAGTAGCCATGTTGCTGCAGCTGGCTCTGTTGGGTGGCAAGAACCAGAGACTGTTTCTACTGTTGCTGTCTGGGCCACCTAGGAATTGGGGGTGGGGAGGGGAGGAGGAGGCAAGCATGGATTAGCTGGGATGCCTGCGAGTCTGAGAAAACGGGCAGGTCTATGGCGTTAGACATCTAAATTCTTTTTTACCTTCTTTTAAAAAAACAACTTCCTATTTTATGTAGGCAGTTTTTTAAATCTATGAAATCTAGTTTGACTATGTTGACTATATTGGATGCAGCCACATGAGCCAGGATGGCCTGATCCCTGCATGGCCCCATGGTGGGCAAGTGCTGCTGCCACACTACGGTGCCTGTGTGGGGAGCTGGGCAGATGGCTGGCCCCTCCGCGGGTTGTCTGGGCCACTGTTGGAGCTCCTGCCATGGCAGGAGACGGGCTGAGGCACCAGACATACAAGCAGACCTCCATCCCAACCAAAATCCCACCCCCAGTTGTGACACAACAGCACCCGATGGGCATTAGTGCTCGCCGCTCAAAGCCCTGCTGCGGAGCTCGCTACACAGCCGGAAAGAAGGGGGCCCCTGCACACAAGCTGCCACACCGCCAAACAGGGTAAGGCTGCTATGTGACACGTTCTTGGACTTTTCCTGAGGACGCAGCACGTAGCAACCAGTTACTTGCCCTGCCATGCGACAGAGGGAACATCTTGTGACAGCCAGGCACACGATGTGCTGCATCACATGGTCCAGCTGCCCAGACTGGGTTAAGGCTGCCTAAGGTGTGGTAGCCTCCCCAGAGCATCTTGTGTGGCTGCACCCATTGTTAGCACTTTCTATCTGTAGACCTTACCCACTTCGCAAATATGGCTGAGGAATAATGTTCCTGTTTTGTGGTGCGGAAGCTAAGGCACGTGTTAAAGTTCTGAGCCAAAGCCCATTGAAGCTGATGTAAGTTCATATCTGGTAGTTAGTACAGCAGAAAATACTTGATCTTATTTTGCTATGACAGGCCTTCCGTTTCTCTGTATGTAGTAAAATATAATTATTTTATGCTACAATTCTGTGACATCTTTCTTTTGACAATACAAATAGAAGACTGAATGCAAAATATTTCAAGGTTCTGTCTTCCTTGTTCTGAAGATCTGAAAGCTGTGGGTGGAGGGAGGGAAAACAGGGGGAAAGGACAGATAGGGCAGGTGCAGCTCGGTTGTCATCTTGCAAAACGGAAATATTTGAGGAGTACATACTTCCCTTCAGTTTGTATTTCAAAGTTACTGTTTGTGAACACTTACAGTGTGTGTGTGTGTGTGTGGCAACCATGATTCAATGATCATTCTGTCTCAGCTAGGGTGGAGGTGGCACAGTACTACTTCAACTTACACCATTCATCTGAATGCTACCAAAGAGAAATAATTACTTTTGATTTAATTAAATTGAAGTAGTTACTTTAGTTTACCTTTGTTTGTTGGAACGTGACCCAAGATTGCTCCACTTCCAGTAGTTACTGGTATTGTTGGACTGTGACTGTTGGACTTTGTATATATTGTTGGACTGTGATTGTTGCACTCCTTATTAGACTGTTTTCATACGGAGGTCCCCCCTCCCCCCCCCCCGGGTGTGCGGGAGGGTGTTCTGCCGGTGGGGGCGTCCGTGGAAACGGCTGCCAGGGGATGGGTGTTCACTTGGTGTTTATCCATGCAAATACTGTGGGCGATGGGTGGGGGTGTGTGCGTGCTCCCATGCAACACCCATCTCCCACCCATCTCCAACCACGGGACCCTCTGAAAAAACGGAGGAGACTCCCGTGGGTGAAGATGGGTGGAGGTGGGTGTGTGTCTGTGTAAAGGGACACCCACCCACCGCTCCAGAACACCCATCCTCCCCCATCCGTGTAAAAAGGGCCTTAGGGTGATTGACCAACATTCTCTTTTGTATAGTGGCATTTGGAATGTAGTAATTGTTATAAATAGGGAATCACCATATAGGAATGTGAAAATAGACCAATCCCATTGTTTTACCACTGCCTCTGAAGACTTTGCAGCACAAAATATCCTACAGCATCATAACATTGAGAAATCAGTCCTCAGTCACTGAACTGATTATTTGGGCTACATTATATGTTCCAGGCGCAGCTCGTGGATCTGAAATCTGAACTGACAGAATCGCAAGCCGAGAAAGCAGTACTGGAAAAAGAGGTCCATGATCAGCTTTTGCAACTACATGCCATTCAGCTTCAGCTTCATGCCAAAACTGGTCAGAGTGTTGACTCTGGGACTATTAAGGCAAAGTTGGTGAGTATGACTGAGCAGGAAAAAACATGCTAGAGTTCAGAATACTTTTACATGTTAAAGTGGATTGGCAGTTTCCTATTTATACTTATTTAAATACAATATTTCAAATAAAATGTATCAAATGTGTCTTGTACATATGATTGTTGAGAGACTGCCAAAACAATGAATTGAAAATGAAGTGTAGAAGAGAAGGTGGAATCCTAACAAACTTTTAAGTTACTAGCATTCAGAATTGTGAGCTATTTGTGTGATAATGGCTGCAATCCCAAGGTGGATCTGCATGTGTCCTGCACAGGTTACATGCAGCACAGTGCAATTCCAATGGAGATGTGTGCGGTTTATACACATGGGTGCATGCGTAGAATGCACTCAGGGCATAGGGTTGGCCCCACCATCAAATTATATTACAGTAGAAGGGAGAAGAATTGACACTGCTAAGATGACCTGAAACAGTTTTATTAATTATTTTTTACTTTAGAAATGTAAGGAATTTTGATGCTACTTATTTTTCTGAATGAGGAGACGTTGGTTTTTCAGACTTTAATTGAATGGTTACAATGAGTTGACTCTTTAAAAAAAGTTCTTCAACTGTTTTTAGGTATTTGAGATAAATTCTGTTTTTGCATTTCCATGTTGCACGATCTCACATTAGGTAAAAATTAATGTGAGATTGTGTAACGTGGGCAACAAGCAGCCTGAGTTAGTGGAATTTCCAAAATAATGGAACGGCAAGGGGGAGAGGAAGGTGAGAATGGGGAGAAGAAGAGAGAGGGAGGAAGATGTGTGTGTGGTGATAGTGGCCTTCTGAGGGTCTTGGTTACCACCACCAAGTGGAAGGGGGTCATGGATCAAAAATGTTTGAGAACCATTGCTCTAGAACATGCATGTTCATTCTCTCTCTGCCTTACTCAGGAGAGGTATTTTTGGCCTTTTTTCCACGGACAGTGTTGGGTGGGGGGATGGGTGTGCCAGGAGTGCACACCTACCTCCACCCATGGCCCGTGGTGTTTCCACAGGCAGACACCCATCCCCCCCACGTGCCACCGTGCCATGCGCACGGACACACCCACTGACCAGCAGGGGGGGGGAAGGCATCCGTGCAAAACCGGCGTTTGACTGATTCTCTCCTTCTTGCCTGGGTATTTGTTGCCTCTGTTTAATTCAGCAGCTAGCCCGATTCTACCTGACTGTTGGTTACTAGGGCAGCTGATCTGATTCCTGGGGGTTGCATTCAGCACCTCAGGAAAGTGACCCTGTCACATAACACTTCCCATAAGAAAGATGACAGCCTGATGGGTATCTGCGCTGAGGAACCACCCGCTATTTGGTGGTTTGGCCATCGCGTCTTAAGTTGGCGGGTGATCGGGGTTTTGCTGTGGTGGACCCCCCAGTATGGAACTCGCTTCCCCCGAATGTTCATCTCAGTTCCTCCCTCCATACCTTTAAAAAGCACCTGAAAACATATTTATTTTCTAGGTGCTTTTAGGATCCACTGCTGTTCCCCTTAATGTATTTTCTCCTTCTTTTTTCCATCTTCTTTCTTACAATTTTTTTAAATATTCTTTTAATTACTTGTTTTACATTGTTTTGTTTATATTGTGCTTTTATGTGAAATGTAAAGTGCTCTGAGTGCCATGTAGGCACTATAAAAATAAAGTTTATTATTATTATTATATGCTTTTTCTTCCTATGGGATGAGTGTATCCTCTGTGGCACTATCCTTCTTTCATGCCCTGTCCAATTTAGGATAGTCAAACTTTGGTTTTGTCTCCAGTGTCTCCAGCCATGCTGGCACTTCCTACTTTGCCTTCTTCAGGGAGCTCACCAGGCTTGTATTTAGCAGCCTTCTTTGCCATGTAGAAAGAGATGATGTTGTCCCAGGATACTTAGCGTGTCCAACATGTTCCAGCTGTTGCACATACTGGAGCTTGGCATATCCACCATAACAACTTGCTCTACCGCTGACATTTACACAGCTCTTGCAGTTTTTATTGTGAATAGAAGAATGGGGCTTTCTGCTGAACTGATCTCAATCCTAGTGCTGTCCTAGCTTTCTACATTGAGAAAGCTGATCAGCTCCTTCCTTATTCTTTGCCAGTAACAGAGTTTGCAAACCCTTTGGGCCCTTGAGCTGGGAAGCTGAACAGTGCCTTGGACAGTGCTGCATATGACTAGTAGTGCTTTAGAAATGATTAGTAGTAGTAGTACTTACTACTACTTAGTACAAAGGCCCTTTTTACACGGGCCTCCCCCCCCCCCCTTGTACACGTGGGTGGGTGGCCAGTTCGAACGCTGCAGCAGGTGAAGGGGGGATGGGGGTGCCCGTGGGAACACCACTGGTGGTGGTTGGGTGTGTGTGTGTGTGCATGCTCCTCTGCTCCACCCATCACCCACACAGTACAACAGGCGCCACTGGCCAATACTCTGTGCGTGGAGGTGGGTGGGTGTCCATGGGAACGCACCCCCACGCACCGCCCACCCACCTCAGCCTGTGTGAAAAGGGCCAAAGTAGATTTGGTTCCCTTTAGCAGGTTGGTGCAGCCCATATTCTGGCTTCTGGTTAGAGTGGCTTAATGCAGTAGTTTGTTCCATTCCTCTTGCTTGTTGGCTGCCGGTGCAACCCACCTGATCCTCAGTGCCTTCTTGGCAATGCAAATCTGGTGAAGTCTTGTGGACTAAAGTTGTCAGTCTTCTCTACAAAACATTTAAACTAAGGGCAACAGCAGCTCCCAAACAGACTTTCTTGCCACAGCGCTTTCCCTCTTACCAAGTAAAGCCATGTCGAAGTAGGAGAGCGTGATTTTCTATTTTCAGTTAGTACTTATCCAGTAGAATCAGGACTAAGACCTTTCTAGTGGTGATCCTATTTTTTATTCTGCACAACCATTATACAACTTTCTTATCTGACAGATCGCCTCACCCTCTGGGTGGCTCCTACGGTCGTCCAGGGGCGCCCTCCTGGAGGTCCTGCATTTTAGGTGGGTCCGTATGGGCAGGAGGGCGTTCTTGGCGGCCACGCTATCGCTTTGGAATGCCCTCCTGGCGGAGGTCCGCCTCAGCTCGAATCTCCTTGCCTTCTGGTGTAGTTGTAAGACCTGGCTCTTCCGCCAGGCGTTTGGCGGGGGAGAGGGGGTAGGTGGGATGGGTTAAGGGGTCTGGGAGGGTTTTTTATCTGTGTAAACCTTTGAAGTATTAATGTGTTTTATATATATATTTATATTGTGTATCTATGATTTGTTGTTATTGTGAGCTGCCTCAAGTTGCCTTTGGGCGAGAGGGGCAGGATATAAATGTGAGAAAAAAATAAACAAACAAACACAAGCTGTCTTCATGGACAGACCATCAGGAAAGGCTGGTTCCCACAGTCTAAGATATACAGGGAAAGGCAACCAAACTTCTATTGGGCATGAAAACCAGTGGACTAACTTGGGGTAAAATGCCTGGGAGGTGCCGGGGGCAGTACTGATTTTTCTCCACCAACTAACATGCCCCACTCCCTGAGCAGGTGTGAAATTTCTTGCATACTGTCACATCAGCACCCACCTTCTTACACCCACATGCAGTCACACTCATGCTAGCTTTTCCACTCTCAGCTATTCTGTTCCACTCCTGCCTTGCCCTTTTCGTCACTTTTCCTTGGCTATGCCTGTCCTGACTCTTCCTTCTCATCCCATCAACATCTAGCCCCTGCGTGCCTGGCTTATTGCTGCCCTCTCGCCCAGCCAGAGCTCAGTCTTCTACTACCCACCTGCCTTCTCCCTTTTTGCCCATCCATGGCATGTTCCTTCTCCCACTACCCTCTCTCTCCAGACCCACCCCAGTCCACTTTCCTCTTCTCTGCTCAGTCTCTCCTTACCATGCTTGGTGATGGCGTATTTTGCTCCCCGTCCTTGGGACTATCTACAGTCAACTTCTTCCATTCCCTCTTAGCCCCATCATGTTCTGCACCTTTTTATCCCCTCGCTGCTCTGCCCCTTCTTCTCGCCCTCCTAACCTTGGCATGAATACAAGCAGTAGCCAGCATTTGAGTTTTCCATTTTGGGGAAATAGTGGTGGCTCTTCCCAGCTCTAAGGTGAGAAACCCTAGTGGACTTCTTACCTGTGTTGAAATTGTACTTTTAACAAAATCTAGGTTGAGATTCTGTCTGTAATTCAGTATTGTGTCTTTCTTCATTCCCTTGTTTTAAGCAGAAGTCTTCTGCACTTGCTTTAGTCTGTGATAAGAATCTGTCTCTTAAAAGCAGTCTAAATATTTATTTATTTATTTATAAATATTTGTTAGCCGCCCCCTCATGCCTACGGCATCTCGGGGTGGCTTACGATATAAAAACACACAATAAAATTTATTAAAACAATGTTTTAAAAATACAATTCCCCACCCCCACCCCACCCTCCCACTCTCCTCTCCAAAGACCTGGGCGAACAGCCAGGTCTTGCAAACTCGCCGAAATACCAACAGACCTGGGGCCAGATGGGCTTCCTCCGGGAGGGAATTCCAGAGCCTCGGCCCGGCCACCGAGAACGCCCTCTCCATTGTGGCCCCCCACTTTACACGGGGGACCTCCAAAAAGGCACCCCCGGTGGACCGCAAGTCTGGGGAGCATAAGCAAAATTCAAGTTCCATAAAAATATTTTAACGGTTAAAAAAACCTGTGAAAACCATGAAAACAAGGCTGTGCTCGTACATATGGTTTTTGTGGCTTTTTTAATCCATTAAAATACAGTTCCCGCACTCTCTCCTGTGTACCTAACCAGTCGTGAAAGCTTGTAGGACAAGTAGGGGGAATCCTGCTTCCCTGCTGAACAGCTGATCATCAAGAAAGTTCTCTTCCATCACTTGTCCTGCAAACCCAGGACTGGGGGGCTAGAGTGGGGGAGGAATGGGATCTGCTTCCTTGTCTACTCTGCAAACCCTGGATTTAGGGCTTGCAGGACAGATGGGAAACAGGATTCCCCCACTCCCTGTGCCACTCCACAAATTCCAGGGTTTGTGGAGGTAATCCTGCTCCCCCCACTTGAACAGCTTAACATGTCAGTGAGGAAGAGGGGGTGCTCTCTCCCTTGCTCACTATGCAAACCTTGAAGTTGTTGTTTACATGGCAAGCAGTGAATACAAAAAATATTGGGGAAAATTTTATTTGACCTGCACAAAAATTGCACAGATGCCAATACTTTTATATATATGTGGCAGAGGTGGGCTGTGGGCAGATGATGGCTTGGCTTGGGAGCGACGTGAGGCTCTTAGATACCTGTACGCTTGTCTGTCTGTCTGGGAGTGTGTCCGTGAGGCTCACTCAGTATCAAGAGAAGACAAGCTGCCATTTCTGCCATCAGAGCCTCCTGGGGGTCATGGGAGCAGGGGGAGCATGCTACCCTGTGCCATTATTGCTGCTGCTTGAACATGCCAGGCTGCCTGGAATCAGAGTTTTTGTGTGAGAAGGAGGAGGGGGCTGGGGGAACCCATGCGGCCCTGTTCCCAGGAACCAGGGAAGCTGCAGTTGATGTAATGCGTCTTGTGGCTCTTGGCAATATGAAAATTTTGGCATATGGCACTTGGGAATTTGCCCACCCTTGCTATATAGTAACCTAAATGAAAAGGAAAATTAAGTCTTCACTTTTATGATGAAAGACAGCTTCAGTCTGATAAATCTTCCCACAATAGTCCTCCTGAAGGGAGACAGTGTCAACAAAATACATAATTTGAAAATATTGTCACTTGTTTTGACTTCCCTTCCTCTGTTCTCTAAAGATCCCTTATGTGAATGTGGAGTAGATTTAGATGTAACTTTTCTTTTGATCCGTATTTTACAGATTGGATTATACAAAATGGTGTTGTGCTAAGATATAAAAAAATATAGGTTTGCTGTTAAGTGACTATAATATTTCCATGTAGTTTCAGATCTTTCAGAAAGTTATTTTAAATAAAATAAGTTCCAGTTAAACTTCACTGTTGCAAATCCTACCTATAACATACCCCTGCTCTGTGCATGACAATATTCTACTTCACTGACCATTTCTTGTAATGTAAATTAAACATATAAGTATAATAAAGATCATTAATAACTTCTGGTTGGATTGTGAATACTATCTGCAGTTTTATGGCAGTTTCTATAAATTTGACAGTTTTGCCAGTCTTTCTAATTATGAAACTCTTTTCTTCTGTCTTAAGTCTGTCCCTTCTGTGGAGGAAATGGTAAGTATTCTAGTTGCCTTTGTCTGTACTTAAAACAATGCATTGATTCTGTGCAGAAGTGTATGTACTGATTGACCCTTAAGGTCTAGCACAACAGTTTTGGCTGGCTTCCCCCTCCATTTATACCTGATGCTACTGATGGTTATTTAGGGTTAGCAGGGCTCTTCTCCAAGAGAGCATGCATGTTTTGTATTTATACTGCTAGTTCTTTTAAACTAACTTTGGATAATCTGATCACTTTTGAGAGTTTGAAGATTGCCTGATATTATTATTATTATTTTATTATTATTAAACATTTATAAAGCGCCAGTTGCAAAACCTGGCGCTGTACAGAACATACAATCAGACGCGGTCCCTGCCTGTGGCTTACAATCTAAAAGACAAGGAGGGGGAGACAAGGAGAGGGGACAGTGGGAGAGACATGGGAGAAGACAAACAAACATTCAGGCGGATGCGAAGTCTCAGGTGCGTGTACTTGGCTTGGTTACGAGGAGGTTGGTAGCAGCAGTCAGCAGAGGAGGGCTGACACTAAGAGCAAGGGGAAAGACTAGAGGGCATTGGGAAAGGCAGCATGGAAAAGGTGGGTCTTGAGGAGGGATTTGAAGGAGCGGAGGGAGGAGGCAAGGCGGATGTTGGCAGGGAGGGAGTTCCAGGCATGTGGGGCAGCGAGGGAGAAGGGACGAAGGCGGTTGGGCGAGCAGGAGAAACGAGGGAGAGTGAGGGAGGGGACAGAGGAAGAGCGGAGAGCGCGTGCAGGAGTGCGTAGGGCGATTAGGTCCGAGAGGTAAGGGGGAGCTTGGTCATGGAGCGATTTGAACGTGAAAACCAGGAGTTTGAACAGGATACATTCAGGAAGGGGGAGCCAGTGAAGGGAGAGGAGGAGAGGCTGTACATGGTCGAAGCGATGGGCAGAGTGAATGATCTTGGCGGCAGAGTTTTGGATTGCGACAAGGGGGATATTGCTGTACAGAATCTGAAACGGACATTTTATTAAGTGTTAATACCCACAGTCCCTGTGATTGTTTTTTTGTTTGTTTTTCTCTTCAGGATCTGATACAATGTTGATGACTTTCTTACTTTTTTCTTCCCCCATCTCTTTTTTGTGAGCATGTAGTATAGCTTTCTTTCTTGCCACTCCTTCAATACCTGACTATATAAACTCAGGATTGTAGTTGATTATATACTGATTTGGAAGAGTCTTCATAGAAGGATATGTTTTTGACCCCTACGTTTTAACTATTTCATGTTAATGGAATTGTGGTGTTCATAGAAACTATTCTAAATTTATTTTTTGTGTCTGAAAAAAAATCCTGGAGCACATTACACTGGAGTACATTACATTTTTAAAAATCTCTCCCTATATGCTGAACCACTTAAGCTTTTTTCTTCCACTTTAAAGGGATATCTAGCACACTGCTTGTTAAACCATAACTCTGCTTTTATCCATTGAAGTTTAATGCACCATAGTGTGTTTTTTTAAAATTAAAACAGCTGCAGAATTGTCACAGTGTCAGTCTTAACAACCTGCTCCTGAACTTGAGCTTGTACAACGCATGCATAGTTTTTGTGCAAACTTTGTGCACATCCACAGTGCATTGCGTGTATGTTGTGTACGCATCATGTATGCAGCATGTACATGCATTTTAAGGATCACACCCTAAGTCTCAAAAAAGATGGATTTACAGCTGCCCAACAGAGTATCTTATTTGTAAAGGAAGATTAGTTTCAGCAGCATAGTCCTTTGTAGAGGAAGTAATGTGTTGCCTGCATGGTGGTACTTTGTTTAATTTGCAAAATGTTTGATGATTTTACTGAAAATATGTTGTTACTGAAAACCGTACCACCAGCATTTTCCTTTTAATTTTGGTAGGAGAGAGAACTTGAAGCCAACAAGAAAGAAAAAGTGAAAGAAGCTCAGCTTGAAGCAGAGGTCAAATTACTTAGGAAGGAAAATGAAGCACTTCGTCGACACATAGCTGTACTCCAGGCAGAGGTTTACGGGGCAAGACTGGCAGCCAAATACCTGGATAAAGAACTAGCTGGAAGGTGTGTAAAATAAATTCAGTTCCACCCCCTGGGATTTTTATGAAGGTCATTATTCTGGAGGAATTAGTTAGTTTAGTTTATTGGGCACCAGCTTTCGCCATGGACAAAAAAACAATAACATTTAACAAAAAATAGAATAAAATACTTCATAATTATCCCCACAGCAAAGTATAAATAAAACAAATATCTATACAAATATATAAAATAGGGGGAAAATATAGGTTTGCTGTTAAGTGACTATAATATTTCCATGTAGTTTCAGATCTTTCAGAAAGTTAATTTAAATAAAATAAGATCTGCTACTCCCCCCACCCCTTTTTTCATTATCTAGAGTTCAGCAAATTCAGCTGCTAGGTAGAGATATGAAGGGACCTGCTCATGATAAACTTTGGAACCAACTAGAAGCAGAAATACATCTGCATCGACACAAAACTGTTATTAGAGCATGTCGGGGCCGTAACGACCTGAAGCGACCAATGCAAGCACCTCCAGGACATGTAAGTTGAAATCTGCCTTTCCTGATTTTAGTGTCCGTTTACATATTGAATATATCTAGGGATAGCCATATTGAATGTAATTGCACCCTTCGTTAATTTGTTGCAAGCCTGTGAATAGACACTTATTTTGATGTCTTAATATCCATTTAATTAAGTTGATAAGGAGTTTATTTTAGTTATGTAAGCTATATTTGCATTCCAGGATAAGAGTGTGTGCCTGCCTTTTCCTAGTTTCCCCACTAATTTACTCATCTATGTGGGAGGCACTTGTAGAGATTTTCAGGCTGTATTTCTCCATATGTGATAATTGATAATCTGATTCATTATGATACTTTATTACACATTGTACAATGGAATAAAGTGTCATCCCACCTTTACAGGTGATTCTGTAAACGCTGTTTGATTTTCAAAGAGACTGAGAATCAAAAACAGTCTTTAGGTAAGAACTAAAATCCCTAAATAACATTTTCAAACATGACTAGAGATTTTATTTGCTCAGCTGATAGATCTTAAGGGCCCTAATCCCCCAGAAGGTGCTGCTCATGCTCCTTTTGAAATAAAGTCAAGTTAAGGTACCTCAGATTGGGCACACAAAAATCATTAACTGTTTATGAAAACATTGGCTCTCAAAAATTTGTTTATTCTAAAGTAAGTATGCTGTGTGGTGGCAGAAGCAAATGAAATCATGATAAGAAAAGCAATATCTTGATACATTTTAGCTTGTGGATTTTATCTGCTATTTGGTTTCCTGTTCACATTGAGTTGAATATTGCTTCCACTTCTGTTTGTTTATGGTAGAGAGTGCGTGGCGGGAGAGGAGGTGCTAAAGTATTTTGCAGTATGATTTAGGACAAGGTTGGGAAACCTTCTTCCTCCACAGGACCACTTTGAAAGTTAGTACCAGCTGAGCTCCGTGGGCCACATAGAAACTGGGGTTGGAGTGCTGAACAGGGGCACTCAGGCCTGTGCCATTGATCTGTCCCCTACTCTTATGTGCATGCCCTTGTCTCTGCTCTGTATTCGAAGTTTGGTTTTTCAATGCCCTTGGGGAGAAACTTGATCCAGGAACTGGAAAGAGGGGAGGCCAAATAAAAACTAGCTGTGGGCCACATTTGTGGCCTGAGGCTCCCAACCTCTGATTTAGGAGGGGAGGGGGCACATCTTTCAATCTTGCCCTGTATGCTGGGCACTTCCTTAACATTTAAGAAAAGTGCCTGTTTCAAGAAGATCACAATGTAAAGACAGATGTCGGATTTGGCACCCAGTTGGCACAAGGAATAATTCCTCTTTGAGTGGCTTCCTCATGTCTTCCACAGTTGATACTGTGTACTGCTGCACACCTGAGTCCTGGGGGTTTCCCCAGCAGTTACTACTAGAGTCAAACAGGACCTTGTGCTTATGTTCTCATTAAGCTGAAGTTCTCAATTAATTGTCCACAGTGATTCCAAGATCCTTTTTCCTGAGTAGTAACATCTAATTTAGGACCCAACATTGTTTCCCCCTAAATGCATCACTTTGCACTTGCCAACATTGAATTTCATCTGCCATTTGGTTGCCTAGTCATGCTAGATTCTCCTGCAATTACTCTGTCCACCTCAGTCTTAATTATCTGTAATAAGTTTGTGTCATCTGCAAATCTGATCACTCTTTACTCCCTTCTCCGAATCATTAATGAATATATTAAACAACATGGGTCTCACTAGAGACCCTGGGGGCACCCGCTCTTTAAATCTCTCCATTGTGAAAATTGACTACTTAGTTCTATCCTTTGTTTCCTATCCTTTAACCAGCTGCCAGTCCATGACAGAACACTGCCTCCTATCCTACAACTACTTAGTTGACTTCCCTTTGTTAAAACCATGTTGGCTCTTCCCCATTATGTCATGTTTGTCAATATGTCCAGTAATTCTGTTCTTTATGACTAGAACAACCATGGTCTCTATTACAGAAAGTTTTTTGGCAGTGGAGAAATCCAACAGTAGCTTCTTTTACCTCCAGGATCAGCAAAAAATGTTCCTAGTTTATTTGAGAGGAGTGAACATGGCTTGCAGACCTGCAAAGGCTATCTTCAGGGAACTCCCTGTCTGTAACTTCCTCCCCAAATGCATTCCCCCTCCCGGAGGAAGCGCGCCTGGCCCCAGGTCTGATGGCTTTTCGCCGAGCCTGTAAGACCTGGCTGTTCGCCCAGGCCTTCGGAGCGGAGGGGGGGGGGTGGGGTAGGGTAGAGAGAGGGGGGGATTTGGGAGGGGGGGTTAATCATTTATATTTGATGTTTTTATGTGTTTTGTTATTGTTTTACCTGTTGTGAGCCACCCCGGGATGCCATAGGCATGGGGGGCAGCCAGCCAATAAATATAAATAAATAAATATGCTCTGTTCCCTCTGAACCTTCAAAACTCTCTTTAAAACCTACTTCTTCTATCAGACTTTTCTCATCACACCCATAGATTCCTTGTTTATGACTAGTCTGTCCTGTGGATCCTATAACCAAACCATGTGCATGCACTTGCAACTTTATGAATGTATCCCTGTCTCTTCCTATGTGCTTCTCCTCCTGTCCATTCTAAATTGTAAGCACCTCAGAGGAGGGAGCTCTCTCTTATCACAACTGTTCAACACCAGACATATTGCTGTGGCTATATAAATAATAACAACAAATAACTGTCTACACCTTCTATCTTGCTCAGACCTTGTCTCACTGGACAGCCTGGATGCTAGGTGAATGAACACCATAGAAACATCCAAGGATGTGTGAGATATCCTCGCAAAGTAGAAAACCATCCACACAACTGTATTTATATATGCTGGATAACTGTGTACTTAACAGTGGGGAAATTGCAAATTGGCAACATGGTCCTCCATTCACATGTTCCGGAACCATTCTTCTCTAGATAACCAAAACAGAGCAATGTCTGTTTGGGCACTTTTGCCCTCCGATCATTACTTACTGAATTATTATTTCCTTGCCCAACTCCTATGTTTGAACTGGTGAGTCACCAACAGTGGGAGAAATGAAGAAGCCACTTGAAGAGAAAAAGGTTACTCGCCTTGTGGTAAGTGATGTTCCTCAAGATGTGGCTTCCTCATGTCTCCCATGACAAACCCTCCTCTCCATTATCTTGATTATATTAGTAAGGTTATCCTAGGGTATTTTCAGACGTTACGCGGGCCTTTGGCCCCGTACCGGCACCACCGGCTTCGTTCCCCGCCGGGGTCACCCCGTAACGGCACAACAGACGTGCCGGGGGGATCCTGGTGGGGAAAGTGGGAGGGGCCGGGGCCGCGCGGCGCAACGTGCGGCCGCACGGCCCCGCCCCCTCCACGCACCCCGCCCTCCGAGGAGACGGGCGGGCGGCGGGGCCAATGCGGCTGCCGCGTCCGGCCGAACGTGCCACGGCCCGGGATCCCGGCGGGGATCCCGGGCCGTGGCGCGCGGCCAGACATGACTTTTCCTTGGTCACGGCCCGGGGTCCGTTTGACCACGCTTCCCGGGACCTTCCCCCGGCTAGCCCGGGAAGCGTGGTTCAAACGAACCCCATGTGGGGATGGCGCGCCGCGAACAGACGTACGGGACACGGTGACCACAGGTGGGTATTCACCGTGGTTCACCGTGTTCACGTAATGTCTGAAATCACCCCTAGTCAACCTACTACCTGAAGAGTGGAAGTGTCAGGGCTGGGTCTTGAACTCCTGGTCCTGGGCTTGGCTGGGTTTGGTTTCTCTTTGGTGCCACTGCCTGGTGTGGTTATAACCTAGTACTACCTCTTTTGTCTTCTCTCTTGTCTTGTAGGATATGCCTGCCAGCTTCCTGATTGGTCCCCAGCATGCATATAAGGTATGCTGGTGGCAGCAGGAAGCTGGTAGAACATCTGTGTTCACTCCCTGTCTCATTGATGTTTCTGACTGCATGGATTCCTCCTTGCTCACTATTCAGGTCATTTCTGTTGTTGTTGGTATCCTTAGTTGTCGCTTTGGGCGTGTCCTCTGCATGTTCATAGCCTGAAGTCCCTAGATTGTGTCTTAACCCTCTGTGTGTCTCAGTCTTTCCTTTTAGGTTGGGGCTTGTACCCCTCTTTGGCTGGTTTTCTATTCTGTTAGGGTGTTCCTTTGAAGCCTTTGGAAAGCTCCTTTCTTCTCCCCTATTGGTATATTCTAGCCCTGTAAAGCCCTGTATATGTTTGCTAAGAGTTCAAGATGCATTGTTCTATTTCCTTCCTTAGCCTAGTGTTATTTCTGGAAATCTTGGTATTTTGAATCTCCTTTGAGCTGTGCCTAGACCTCAGGTAGCTTTGCATGTGTTGACCCTCTCGCCTATGTTTGTGTTTGTGAATTCTTGTTAGTTGGAGCTTGGACTTTGAGAACTCTGTATTCTGTTCCTGGCTCAGGTAGAGCCATCCTAACTTCTCCTTCCCCTGCCCTTTCCTAGTTGTGCTTAGGAATATTGCATTTCTGGCTATGTAATGGTGTTCTTCTTCCCCCATAGCCTTCTGTTCCCTTGTGTCCTTGAACCTTGCAGTTGTACTCCATCCTGCATTCCTTAAGACCTTGTGTGTACTATTGTCCTCCCCCCTCCCCAGTACTGGTATAACTGGGACTTTCCTGAGACCCTTCTATAAAGTGCTCTTACTCTCATTTCTCCTAAGAATCTTCCCTTTTAATCTGGTTCACCTGTCTCTTCCTTCTGCTGATCTTGCGGAGTCCTTGTGTTTATGACCTATTGAGGTGCCTTGCTTTTCTGACTAATCGTAGTCTTATTCTATTTTATTTTAACTCCTGCTCAATTAACGAGGCCTTTCCTGTGATCGTGAACTCAACTGCTGAGTTGGGATAGCGCTTGCATGTGTACCCTTCCTTGAGGTCACTGTTTGCTGGTAGAGCACCACTAGTCCTTGTTTGTGGGTGATTCTACAAGTACGTATTACTCTTGGAGTCTGTGTCTTCTACTCCTTGCTTTTCTCTCCATCTCTCTCCCCCTTCTTGACAGTCGTGTAGCCTCAGTGGGGGTTTGGAACTCTGTCACACCAGGAAGCAGTTCCCAATGATGAGATTGACCATAGCCTTGTAGTGTAGCCACCATAACATCCTGAAGGAATGTTTGCTCCATATATGGGCTGTCTTTCCTGTTTCAGTGTTTGATGTACAGCTTGGGTCTGTCTGTTTCCACGTTGTAAGCCCCCAGACAGCGTCTGTCCCTCTAGGTCCCTGGTAGGGAGGAGGCCATTTTGGTATTTATGCTGCCACGTATGAGTGTGAATCCTCCAGTCTCAACATACCCTCTGGTTTTAACTCTTAAGAAAGCTCTGAGACTTGTAGCTCACGGTACCAGCAGTGGGAGCCACATATTGCGGAACATCAGTTACTGCCAGGTGAGTAACTTTTCTGATGGTACTCTCTTGGCTTTACAGTTTGCGGTTTTTGCAGGGGCCATCTCTTATTCCACTGGCTATCTCCTGCCTTGTGCATCTCTTGCTACCATCAGAATATTCTCTCCAATCAGGATAAATTATTATTTAAACAAAATCCCATAATTACTTTTGCTTCGTAACTTGGCAAGCGGCACACTTCGATCTGGTTGGTTCGTACTAGTAAAATTTCTATTGTTATATTATTATTCCTCCATACTTGGGAAACCAATTTTATTTTATTTGGTTTTTAAACTAGGATCCAGATTCCCTAAAGAAGAGTCAAGGTGTTGGACCAATCAGAAAAGTTCTTTTGGTTAAAGAAGATCACGAAGGACTAGGCATTTCAATTACAGTAATACTTTTTTTTTTCTATTTTCTATTTCCATTTACACTTTATTCTTATGAACTTGTAATAAATGTGGGCGTGTCCATGCAGCATTGTAATTCTAGTAGCATTGTCTGCACAGCATTGTAATTCTAGTTCAGTGCTATGGTAGTTAGTGATGCACGATGTAGCAACTGGACAAGCTGAAGAATTTACAGATAAAAAGAAATCCCCTGAAAATAAACTTTTAAAAATACTTCTTTCTTTCCTGATTACATTTTTGTATAGTTCTGTAAATACTGTACAGACACACTATATTTGGACCCATATATCTGCTACTTTTCTCTCTTCCTCTCAGGTTAGTTGTGCTGTTTATGCAAACTAATGATTGTTGAAATTTTAATGGAAGAATACAGACAGTTTTAGGGTTGTAGGGTGTGCAAAATGGGTGAAACTTTATTTTTTAAAGAAAACTCTTACTACGGAAAGGCTAAGCATACAGCAGTGTCTTCCAGAGTATTTCCAGTGTATGCCAGTGGTGAATTCTGATGACCAATAACTATATATTCTTTGGCCAGTGTAGATGTGACTAAGGATGTATAACAAAAGTGCTTCATGGAGCCCATTCAGCCAACTTGTCCAAATTAATAACCCAATCCTAAACGCTGTGCAAAAGAGGGTGCACAACCTGCATGCAGCCTCTGTGCAAAGAATGCAGCGCAGGGACAAACTACACATGTGCAAGTTTAGGATTGGGCTCGAGGCGTCTAACACCAGATGCAGAAGTGTGCTTATGAAGTCAGTGGGAGGCAGCAGGTACCCAGCATCTGTGAAACTTGATCTAGGTAGCTCTTTTTTAGGTATCCATGTTTGAAAATTCTCATGGTAATGAGAAACAAATGAATGTTGATTGTGGAATCCCCTATTCAACAATGCAGAGATGCATCAATGACCATAACAACCTAAATAGTTCTGACTAGTGTTCATAATGTTTATTGCATCCTTTTAAAAGTAAAGCACTCTTGTTACTTTTTCACATTGTGATAGGGTGGCAAAGAGCACGGCGTTCCAATACTTATCTCTGAGATTCACCCGGGTCAGCCAGCTGATCGATGTGGAGGTCTACATGTTGGAGATGCCATTCTTGCAGTAAATGGAGTTAATTTGAGAGATGCCAAACATAAAGAAGCAGTAACTATTCTTTCCCAGCAGGTAATTTTACATTGTTGCCTGCTTATAATGATGCCATGATATAAGCATGTACATAAGAACCTCAGAGTTTTGAAAGGGACTGTAAAACCTCCTTTTATTTATTTATTATTTATTTAATTTTATCAATTTATATCCCGCCCCTCCTGAAAACAGCTCGGGGCGCTAACAATTTTAAAAACATAAAAAATACAATCATAAAATTTAAAACAATCATCATAGTATTAACAAAAAACAGGGCTAGGCACACGATAAAACAATAAAGAAGGGTAGGAGGAGATTTAAACCCACCCACCCCCCAAAGGCCTGGGTGAACAGACAGGTTTTACAAACTCGCCGGAATGTTAAAAGGCTTGGGGCCAGGTGAGCTTCCTCCGGGAGGGAGTTCCATAGGCGCAGCCCGGCCACCGAGAATGCCCTCTCCATTGTGACCCCCCGCTTAACATGAGGGACCTCCAAAAAGGCACCCTCGGCAGACTGAAGGAGCCGCTCTGGGGTGCGGAGGGCGAAGCGGTCCCTGAGGTACAAGGAGCCCAGACAGTGAAGGGCCTTATAGATCAATACCAATACCTTGAACCTGGCTTGGCACGCTATTGGCAACCAGTGCAGAGTCCGGAGCACAGGTAATGTGATCCCGGCGACCCGTCCCCAACAGGAGCCGGGCCGCCACATTCTGCACTAGCTGCAGCCTCCGAACCAGGAACAAGGGCAGCCCCACGTAGAGCGCATTGCAGTAGTCCAGCCTCGAGGTGATGAAGGCATGGACAAGGGAGGTCAGGTCCGGTCTGGAGATGTATGGGCGCAGCCGCCGCACCAGATATAACTGGAGGAAGGCAGCCTTCGCCACCACCTCCACCTGTCAATCCAGGCGGAGATGTGCGTCCAGTATCACCCCCAGACTCCGAACCTGCTGAGCTATAGGAGGGCGAGCCCCCGCAATCAGGGGGGCCGACTCCTCCCTCCCTCACCACCACCATCACCTTCGTCTTATCGGGGTTGAGCTTCAGTCTGCTGTACCACATCCATTCCGCCACGGCCTCCAGACACTGGAATAGCAACGAGACAGCAGGGTCTGCGTCAGCTGAAAAAGAGAGGTACAGCTGAGTATCAGCAGCATATTGGTGACACCGCACCCCGAACCCTCTCACGACCTCCCCCAAGGGCTGCATCTAAACATTGAATAATAATGGAGACAGAATGGAACCCTGTGAAACGCTGCAGGATAAAGCGCGGGGGCAAGATGTTTCAGCTCCCAACACTACCCGCTGGCTTCTCCCCGAGAGGAATGAGCAGAACCATTCAGATGGCTACATCTGTTTCGATTTGTTAGAAGGATCTGTGGATTGCAGAAAAGAATCTAGTAGCTGTGTGCTTGTCATGTCTAATCCAAGAGATTACAAAAATGATATCTTGATGAGCTAATGGCTTCTGGAGGAGAAGTCTTATCTGAATGTAGATACCTTGAGTGTTTTATAAGGATATCTTGAGAGTTTTGTAGGTGGAGTTCTAATGTTTCTTATCCAGATACCTATCCTTTGTTCTTTACAGCCATGAGGTCTCAAAATATAATTAAGAAACATAAATGAGCTTTGATTCTGGAGCCCCTATTAAACATTGCAAGGATGTATTTATTGGTGATTATAACAACCTAAATAGTTGTGACTGATTGTGTTTTTAAAAACCATGCCCGCGTGTATATGTGCTTAAAAATTAATCTGACATACGTTCTCATTTCTCCCATGCTACACAACTTATTCACTAGAATGATGA
Source organism: Sphenodon punctatus (assembly GCA_003113815.1). NCBI lineage: Eukaryota > Metazoa > Chordata > Lepidosauria > Sphenodontia > Sphenodontidae > Sphenodon > Sphenodon punctatus. The sequence goes on along the minus strand of QEPC01004333.1, from coordinate 842,255 downwards.
GAAAAAAAGATTTCTAGTGAATCCTACCAAAGTAAATCCTAAATGAGCCTTTTATTAAATTATCATCCATAAACTGAATGATGGATAATTTCTCAGAAAATTCATTCTTCATTAATGAATTTTATGTTGTGGGGAGGAAGGGGCAGTATTTCTGCATACTTACATATAACATCTGTTGTAGTACAAATCTCAGTGCAGTGTTAATTATGTAGCTATCATGACACTTTCTATAATTGTGAATAACTGAATGATTCTGAAAGTGCTTTGCTTGGTTACACCCTATTGAAGTGAATGGTGTGCTCGCTGACATGGTGCTTCTAGGATTGGGCAGTAAGAGGCTAATTGAAGTATTTTGACAAAGCATTACTTTTAGATTTTCAGCAAAATGTATTCATTTTTGTAGTCTAATTTTATTCTTGTCTGACTAGAATTTTAGTTTTTTCCAAGTTGTGTCTGGTACCATATCTTGGATGTACTTTTGAAGAGCGCTTTATAGTGATTGTCATTATTCTTCCCAGTTCTTCGAGGAGCTCCGTGATTCTCACTGATGGGATATCTGTATCCAGGCTGCCTGGAACAAGCAAGAAAGGAGTTGAAGCTCCACCTTAGCATTTCCACCCACCCACCCCCTGTGTGGGCGTTTGATTTCGTGACAGGAGGGGAGATAAAAAGAGAGGTGGAGCCTCTCTGCCTCCGTTACCACCAACTGCCTGTGGTAATTTAGGAACACTCCATTGCTTAATTCTAAGCACTCATCAGCAATTTTATTAGTTTAAGTTTTCCTTATTTTCTTAGGTAGGTAATTATTGTTATAGTTAGGAATTCTTCAGGTGTTCTCCACCCTTTGGTGGTTCTTTGTTACATCGTGTCAAAGAAATCAGGCTTTAAGAGGTGCCTTTTTTGTCCTGCCACGCTGTCCATCTCCGATTAGCATGTCTGGGTGAGTCCCGCAAAACCAAGACTTGCAAGGCTTACACTACCCCCTCCTCTAAGGCGCATGCTGTGGCTCTGGGACATTCTTACAAAAAAAAATGCCTTGCAAGGGGGCAATGAGGGCCCCATCAGACTGGGCTCCGTGCAGCTTGTGACAACCGACATTGCAGCTCTGCAGCCTCCGCCTCCTAGTGGTTTGGTACCAGCTGCTACCTGTATTGGGCACTGCCCCTGGCGTCGCTCTGAACACTGTCTTGGAAACTGAGCCAGCCTCAGTTACTACAACCCTCACAGGTCCTATAGAGGGGAACCTTCTGCAGGAGGAGACCTGTGACTAGGGGAAGAAGAAGAGAAAAAGGAGGATTAGAACCCCATCCCATATGTCTGACTCTAAACAGGAAGACTTGACGGTGAATCCTACCAGATCACTCACTGTGGAAACTGTCTACTTGTAGGATGAGCCTCCAGCACCTCTGCCACCCCCATCTCCTCTTCTTCCTGATAATGGATGGTCTGGGTCACTGTGCCACTCAGGAACACCGTGGCACCACTAAGCGCTGCATGGCAGCAACAGGAAATATAGATCCCATAGTATGAGGCATTGCAAATTACTGGAGTACGCTCTGTCCCTACAGAAGTAGGGGCTCATCTCACTGTAGTTGTTGCCCACCACACTACTGGGGGGAATACTCCTACTACAAGGATAGAAGATGGAAATTTTTTACAGTTTGTGATTATCATTTCTTGTGTTCTTGGAGCAGATATTTCTGTCCCGGAGCAGATCTTTGGAGGATTACCGTAGGCACCAGAACGTTAGGCATTCCCCCTCTTCCCATCCTCCAACGAGACCCGACTGTAGATGACATCCAGTGGAGGAACAACAGCCTCCAGCTAATCCTACAAGGGCACCTCATTTGCCAGCTCCTCCTCTGCCAACCCAGCCTCCTGGCCCCATCTCACCCCAATTTACAGAGCTCGCTAAAAGCATACCGTTGGAACCATCTCTGGAAGAACGTACAACCCCTGGCTCCACAGGCATCTCCAGTTCCCTCGGTAGATCCACAAATGCCTCCTCCGTTTCCACAGGTACCACTGGTGCAACAGGTTCTGCCTATTTACTCTTCCTTCCTGCAGTCTTTGTTGGGCTAACACTTGTCTTCGCATCCCCTACTGTCTCCACTCACCAAAGTTGATACAAGCAAAGATGCTTCTTCCTCATCATCCTCCCTGATTCCCGACTCATATGAGACTGTGGGCCCTCCCCCCATTGATGGTGTGTCTGATCCATTTGTGCTTTTGAAAGAGGATGGTGATGGCTAGGGAGGCTGATGGTGATGGCTAGGGAGGCTGATGATGACCATGCTGCAAGTCCCAAAGAAGGCCTTTAAGAAGACTGACTGGACCAATGTTCAGTATCCTGGGAGGAGGAGACATGGAACAGATTATGCTTCCCATCTTTGATGAGCTACTAAAGCCCTCTGGAACTGTATGGGACAACCCATCATCAACTATCTCCACAAACAAGTTGGAGGATGCCCTTAATGCAATCCTTCAAGAGGGTTCCTTAATGTTCTTCCGTCACACAGCACCAAACTCGTTAGTCATAGCAGGAGCTACGTAGTGGTCCAGATCTGGAGCCGTCCATACTTTTTCCTAGATCATGAGGGGTGCCTTGGACATACTCAACCGTAAAGCTTTTTCCTCAGCGACTCTGTCATTGAGGGCTCCTAGTTAGTTGTCTGCCGTGCATGGCTACCAGCAACGGCTGTGGACTGAAGCCACCTCCACCACTAATCCTACTCAGCTACAGAAGGAGGGTGCCCAAGTGACACAGTTTCAACTTACCTTGGCCATGCACTTAGCTGATTGCACAATTCTTAGCATAGCCTTGGCCATAACAGTGAGAAGGCATGCATGGCTTAGATCAACTGCCCTTACTTTGGAGAACAAAACCCGAATAGAGGACCTACCTTTTGAGAGTGTTGACCTCTTAGCCAAGTCAATGGATGAGACGTTGGCCAAGGTCAAGGAGATTTGTCCCCTGGATATTGCTGATGAAATGGAGTTTCTGGTCGAAGATATCCCATCAGTGAGAATAAGCAGAGCTCTCTCAAAGAACTCAGTTACTTGTAAATAACCTATATTATTCATGTCCAAAGTAAGTAGGGTCACTGAATGCATGGCTGAGCTGGAACTAGAATCTGGGTTTTCCAGGACCAAGTCTCGTGCTTTGTCCAGTGGACCACACTGTTAGTAAGTAACATGGTAATCTCGATTATGTCCTAGAGAGGGGAAATTGAGTTTGAAGTGGTATATGTTGCTCCCGAAGTGGACTCAGATGACGAAAATGTAGAATATGAGGATGAGAGTGGACATCGATATCGTTTGTATCTTGATGAATTAGAGGAAGGGGCAAATTCTGCTTCCAGTAGGAAAGATGGAAGTGGGGATGTCAAGCCACCACAAGGTAAAAATTTACCCATCGTACATACCTGTTTGTGGATCTAAGAATTTTTATACTCTTTTAAACTGTATCTGCTGGTCATCAAATTTCATTAGCCATTGTGCAGCCTGGCAGTTTAGGTCTGTAGAAGAGTGCCTGCTTGTGTTGGGTATTTGCAGGGTGTGGGACCAACCTTCCTGCCGCCTTTTACAAGGACTCTAGGAGAGCAAATTTCTTCTTTTTTGTTTGCACAATTTTATTGCAGAAGCGAATAACCCATCAATAGACAAACTTTCAAACTATGGCCCCTCTCCCCCACTGGACTTCCAGTCTGTCCCAAGGTGGGACGTTCTCTGGACTTTTAGCGTCTGGCAGTCCCTGGCTTATGACTTCTCTGTCCTGCCAGTTTCTCGCTTTCTCCTTGGAGCATTCCCGACCTACCCTGTAGTGCTAATCCGCTAAGGGATGGTTCCTGTAGGGACTTATGACAGCACCTTGCCACAGGGTCCCTATGACACTCCTTACATTCTTGATTTTGGGGCCAAGCTAAACAAACCTGCATCTTCTTCGAATTTTTGCTAACTCTTTGTTCCACCGCTCTTTGCTGTGGTGGAAAGCAGTCAGTTATTCCTACTCTGTGTTCTGACTCTTAAGTACCCAAATGCCTTGCTAGTTTTTGTTTAAATTCACCCACTATTTTGTTGACCTGCTCAGGGATTTACTCAAGGATGCAATGGCAGTGTGGATGTACCTAAAGTTCCTGCAGTTCAAGTTTTATTATTTAAATCTCTCTTTTAGTTCCTGAAGTAATGATAAATTACACTATAATTCCTAGGATCACTCTAGTGTCTTTAACAAATGTTTCTTTTTAATTTTCAGTATATAAAAAAGCAAGTATTGACGGACATGAAAACGGAGACCTAGGAAATTCGGTTGAGACTCCCTTAGAAGAGACGGCACCCAAACTAGCTGATTCTGCTGAATCCTTATCCTAAAATAATAATACTAATAAATCATCTGGACTTGTCACCTCTTCAGAAAGGTTGATAATCAGTACAGACTGTTCCAAATGTACACACCACAATAGTTTGTAAAGACTATAAGAAGTCAAAAGGGAATCTGGATTACTGTTTTCTGGGAAAAACAAAAACAACAAAAAAACTGGATGTTACCTCAGGGTTTTATTGTGAGCAATTCTAGATGTGTAAAACTCTGGAGATTTTTATTACACAATAGTTAACTCATTGCATGTAAAATGAATTTTCCATGGAATATAGGTACCAAACCATGGAGTTTCCAAAAGGGTATTCTTAAGACATTCAACTGGGGACCTTGTTGATGTTCTGAAGGGTGCAGAATGACATTTAGGACTTTCATTTTGTTCCTTTGTCACTTAGTAAAAGGAGAAAATTAACCTTAGTTTGACAGTGATGTAGTCTTTAATTATAGAAAGGAGGGAGGTGAGTTCATATCAGTGCATCATCCCTGAGTTGTCTAGTTAGAAGTTTTTAAACTGCAACTTTTTTTAAAGGCAGACTTTCACTTAATAGCAAAAAGAAGTTTTTCTTTAAAAACAAAAATCCAGAACAATAAGAGTATCTGTTGGCTCTCAGTGATCCTTTTATGCACGAAGAGATTTTTTTATCCGCATTGTTTAAATGCAGTAAATATTTTCTTTATCTACACAATTTTATTGCCAATCAGTGCTGCACTTGAAATATTCTCCAAAGGTATTAGCAAAATACTGTTGTGTTCCTTTATATAGCAAAATTAGTGTAAAATTGGCTGACAGCTTGTGCAGAATTATGTTTGCCCTTGTACGCTATATGCGAGCACCATATAGTTGGTATCCACCATTGAGTGAATGCCATTCAAACTGAGCTGTGGTAGTTTTATGCATTTTGAGTTGTTCATCGTGGGCATGATCCTGTGAGATGCTGCGTACGTTCTTACAGGTTCCAGGCATGCTCAGTTCCCAGTGGAAGTCTGTTTAAAACAGTGGGAATTGAGGGTACTCTGTACCTTGCAAGGAGGTGCATAGAAGTGGCAGGATCAGGCCCTAAATCTGCTATGACATGACAGTCCTAGTACTTACAAGAGTTAAAATTGTTATGTGTTGAAAAGAAATACTGTTGACTTCCAAGAGCAGTTAATCCTAAAATGGCAATTGATGTACATCTAAAGGCCCAAGGCCTTTTTGGAATATAGTGAAATTAAAGGCGGTTGTCTTGGCTAGTTTCTCATACTGTATGTGTAGATGTTTTTTAGTAGAATGCACACTCTCCATATGCAAACTGTACAAAAATGTAATAGCTTTTATTATTGCAGGATAAAGCATGAAATGCCTGCTCCTCCTGTCCACTGCTCTGCAGGCCATGAAACTGTAATGTGAAAAGATGGGATTTTGTATTTTGAGAGTGGAAATAATGTGAAATGACAGCTTGCAAATGTTCCTGTCCAGGATGTATATAAACAGAGAAAAAGCTCCAAGGCCTTTAGAGTAATATCAGTTAATCTAATGTTTAACGTTCAAAGCTTGTGATGTAGAACACAGTTATTTGTCTCTCCTAGGTGCACTATATATATGTTTATAGAGAGATCTTTAAAATGTACATACTTTATTCAAAGATTTTGCTATTTATAAATCCTGTAATTGTTGCTCATAACATAATTTTTGTGTATGTGTTGGTTCCATTCATTCATCCCTGCTGTTCTATTTCATTTATGGTAAAAAATAAATAAATTCATAGCACCCTTCATACTGTGTACTTTTTGAGCATAAAATACGCTAAATCATAAGATTGCCTCCAAGCTGAAGCTAGTATTTAAAAAATCAGTGGGTGTACAAGTTGCTCATGAAGGCATCTTTCTATGCTGCATTTGACACCTATACGTATGACATTGTATTATATGTTTTCAGATGTATTTCAGCAAGATTATCTGTTGCTGAAATGCTGCATCCAAATATCCATTATTATTTTTTCATTGTGGGAAATCCAAAGTCATTCCACTATAGCGGAGTGCGGCATAGAGTGCTTTGTTAGAAAGCGTAGCCCACACTTAAGTCCAATCTTTAAAGTGGCTCCCTTGCCACAAGCCCTGTGCTAGTGGAGTGCTTTGAGGGTTGGAGTAACTGCCAGCATTTTAGAAAGACACCCTTCTCTTTTTTTCCCATTTGAAATTTGGTTTAAGGTGCAAGACATGGTCTTTTAACCTGTCCAAAAAAGGGCTCCAAATCTTTTCCCTTAAGGTACTATAGGATAGCTGCACCAGGACTAATATGTGGAAAAGAAAGTTCATTTCTGTTTCTCATTATTTGCCCCCAACTGAATTGTTTCCCATTTCAAATATTTTGCAGTGCAGTGGTAGGAGCACTCCTACCTGCCAATTAGCTGATTGCAGAAAAGAACTCTGCCCCCTGCCTGGGAGCAGGAGTCTGATCTTTTAGGGGGCAACACGAAGGCCCCCTCAGTGCCTCCTCCAGAAGGCAGCCATCCAGGACAGTTTGTGCTCTCTATCCAATTGGTGGGCCAGTCTCATTCATCTATCCTCCCAGATGGTTTTGCACAACCCTACTGCATTGTTCCTTCTGATTCTGGCTGCTGTTGGACTCTCTTCACCCCACATTTGCTCTCTGTATGTCTGATCAGTATGAGAACATTGGCTGGGCAAGATGACCAGCATGGACAACTCATAGCAGCAGACTTTCCCGTGGGGTTTTTTCTAGCCTCTCTTTGGAAAGTTCAGAGCTTTAAAATACCACTGGGATACTACTAGTAGCAAATGAATAATGTGGCTGCACTGCCAACGTCTGCTAGTTGCCATAAACAGGCAGATTTACATCTTGTGAAACAAGCCAACAGCAGGTTAGTAAACAGATTCCCAAACACTATCTCTCTGTGTGTGTTTTCTATTTTGCCAATGTCTGGAAGGCTCAAGTGTACTGTTTGCCTGGGGGCAAATGAGTTGGGCTTGAGTTTCCAGGGAAAGTTAGTATTTGTATTTGTATTTTTTTTAACTATGTCAGTATGAAACACTGTATTTGACTTCTAAAGAGAAGACTGCAGTTATGAGCTGAAACTCTTCTTTGGCCTTTAAACAACAACAAAAAACCTTATGCAAGAAGATAGCCATCTCTTGCAGTGTAAAGATAGATGAAATTGGATGGTAAGTGGGACCACTGTGACACTAATAAAATACATTTGTTGTGTGAAAGATGCTTGATGGCAGTTAACGATTTCTGGCCAAAACTTACTTAGCCATTTCCTTGGAGGAAATGAATCCACTATGTTGGGGAGTGATTTCTGTCTGAGTCAAATCTACCACACATTTTGATTCATTTGTATTCTAGGCAATATTTGGATGTTATTTATTGTATAATCTGTCCAAACACACTTCCGTCTTGGACGTGGTTTCAGCGCTGCAGGAGATGTAATATTTTGCAACAAATGTATTATACCTAGTTAAGCTGAGTTTAATATTTTTTTATTAGCCTGTAAATAAAGATGGAATCTTATGAACTATAATTGTTTCTGTTCTTAATTCAGGTTTTCTTTGGTTTTATTTACTCATGATGCCTTTTTGCACTTCCTAATGCCTCTGCTAATACTGATGTTGTATATCCAAATACAGAGTGTCTTGCAAAACAGGAAGATGTTGGGATAAGAGATGGCCAATGAGATGCAAACTGAGCTCTAAAACATAAAGATGAAAGATAATCCAATATTGACTTGTGAAGTGAACGTATCCTGTTTAAACTCCTGGTATTCACATTCAAAACACTCCACGACCAAGCTCCCCCTTACCTCTCGGACCTAATCTCCCTACGCACTACTGCATGCGCTCTCCGCTCCTCCTCTGTCCCCTCCCTCACTCCCTCGTTTCACCTGCTCACCTAACCGCCTTCAACCCTTTTCCCTCACTGCCCCCCATGCCTGGAACTCCCTCCCTACCCACATCTGCCTTGCCCCCTCCCTCCGCTCCTTCAAATCCCTCCTCAAGACCCACTTTTTCCTCGCCGCCTTTCCCAATGCCTGCTAGTCGTTCCCCATATACTTACTGTCTGCCCTCCTCTGCAGACTGCTGCAACCAACCTGATTGTAACCAAGCCAAGCACAAGCACCTGAGACTTCGCATCCGCCTGAATGTTTGTCTGTCTTCTCCCCTGTCTCTCCCAC